>OY365808.1:45443995-45501495 GCA_959347315.1 Bimastos eiseni | reverse complement strand
GACTCAGCGCTCGTAAATACGCTGGTACCATGCACTTGTCTTTAGAGTGACATGAAACGCGTGATACGGCCAATCTGTGGCTGCATCTTTTCCGGCAATCGATCAATTAATATCTACTTAATTTGTCTCAATTGTCCTTTCCTTCAGAGCAGCATGCTATTGAATGCCTGTAGCTCTCCGTAACTCTTCCAAGAGAACGATGTGCCCTCAATGCACCCAATCAGCAGACGGTGCCAACCGGTCCAATCGGTTGTAGGGTCTTATTTAAGGGCTGCATGAATGTTTTCTCTTCATAGTAGGGCTCTTCATCATAGTACGTCCTTTATGGACTTTCGAGTCGTGTTTGGACTACGAAGCCACATTCGCCAGGTTCAGTTAAGCGATAACATCTAATTCGCATCATGTGGTCTCCATCGAGTTAATCTGAGATGTGTTATGACCACTCGTTACAAATCGCCCGACCCCACCCACCCCACCGACGCCGTTCGTCCGCTTTCCAGCTGACTATGTATACATATATCTTCAGGCCAATACATCTACAATTGTACAATTGTATAATTGTACAATTGTACAATTGTGCAATTGTACATGTATACTTCGAGACAGCTAGACTAAAGGTTTCTCCACGTGTCGCCGTTAACCGGAGAAACATGCCAATACAGAGATACAGAGGGAAAGACACACAGAGAGACATGTAGGCCTATACAGAGAGACAGACAGGTATAGAGATACGAATAGCAGACATTGCATCATACAAGCGTGCACACACACATAATAATGTTATATGCGTTAGTGTGTTAGTGTTAGTGTTAGTGTGTGTGTGTCAAACTTATGAGTTATATTGAATTAGGCTACGATGCGCTCCATCTGATTATACTCTAGGCCTATGATCTCTTTCTGAATAGAAACCTCATCTGTCTCACCGATATGGGGAGCAAAGGACTCACAGCTTAGGAGGGCCAGCAGATGTAACAGAAAATTAACACGAGCAAAACACCCTACTACTACTACTACTACTACTACTACTACCACTATTACAAATACTACTACTACTACTAATAATAATAATAATGTCAAGATTACAAGCACCTGACAAGCGGCGACCCAGTTGGCCTGATGACAGATCCGTTGGCAATGCTAATGTTAAATAATACCATATCATAGCTATTAATAATAATAATAATAATAACAATAATAATAATAATAATAATAACAATAATAATAATAATAATAATAATAATAATAATATGGTTCTGATAGAATCTTCTTATTTAAGCTTATTGTCTATAAAATAAAAGTCGATTGTTGCCAACATTCCTTCGTTCTGAGCTTTTATATAGTGCCTCTTCAAGAACCTAAGCTCCTAGCCCAGTCATGACTACAGAACAGTTTAGTTTGCTTCACACACAAATTTATGAGTGCCTATATCTTAACTTCAGCTATTTCCTAAATTCTTTGTGACGAGGATTTTCGCCATGATCTTAAAACTGAAAACAAAGAGCTGGCGATTACAGTAAGCACACCACAGTGAATTTTTTTATTTTATGTTCTTAGCCTCAAGTTAGAATGACAGAAATTAGTCTATTCATAATGAACTTAGAGGTTTTGTAAGTAGACGCTATTTGCCAAGAGTGATACAATTTGCGGATGACACGAATAGCCGCGAATCACATGTTTGTCATGTTTGCAGATAACCTTCTGTCATTTACGTACTGGTGGTTAAAAGAACTAGAATGTACAAGGAAAGAATATACCTGCAAGGACACTATACTGCCACGTGGAAGGAACGAGGAGCAGAAGGAGGCTGGCAAAAACATGGATGGACAATGTGAAACAGGAACTCAGAGAGAGAGACATGGATATGAGAACGGCAATGGACACAATCAGGGACAGGGAAAAGTGGAGAAATATTTGTGCAAACCTCATCGTCGGTTCATGCCTGACGGAAGAGAGAGACAGACAGACAGACAGACAGAGACAGAGACAGACATACAGACAGAGAGCGAGATAGAGAGAGATAGAGAGAGAGAGAGAGAAAGAGAGAGAGAGAGAGAGAGAGAGGGATGAAGGGAGGGAGGGAGGTGGTCAAAAGAACCGTGAAATGCCGAGATTTACCAGCTGCACATAAAGCACGCATCGACTCATTTGCGAGTCGTAGATTGTTTCCATTTCTTCCAAGGTCGATAATCTAGGAGTCTACGCAAATACGGTCATTTTGTTTCTTATTTTCTTTTTCATTCATATTTTCACAGATTTTTTATTTCTGGTTCATTATTCTACGCACACACGCACATACACACAAACACACGCACATACACACACGCACACACAGACGCACGTTATATAACGCATAACGCATGTTTGTAAAAATTGTGTTAACAGCAAATCCACCGTTACATGCTCGTGTAGGGCATTGTTGACAGTGTTGTAGGGTCCGTACAATATATCATGTACGCCGCGCAAGGGACCCACAATATCCAAAGGCCAGCACTGGCGTCATAAAAGGTGTTTCGTTTCATTTATCTTTAGGCTGGATTTTAACTATTGGTCCGGTAAAACCGTGTCGTAACCATTCTCACTGCTAGTCATTTCTTCCACTCTGTATGTAAATCGTTTTGGAAATAAGTTTGTAACAGAATGCTGTTGTAAAATTCCGTATCTCTTGACAACCTGCCAAAATGCACTCATTCATTCATACATAAGTACATATAAGCGCATGTTTGGTCTACTTATACAGATATACAGTGCACATATATGCGCATTCATGCATACGTACATATATTTGCATACACATATTATGTACATACGCACAAGTTTGTGTAATAATATAAGTAACGATTGATGTTAAATTTGTTCTGCTTATCTTTCCAGTACAAAACAATAATACTGTAAATTGATATTTCTCTTCTTACATTTTTGTCAGAAGCCTCCACGATGTAATAGCGTTCATATTGCAGAGCCATTGTGAGCTCGCATAACAGTAACTGTTAACACGGGAATCGAACCCGCTCACTGCGTGCCGAGGGTAGACCGCGCTACCAGTCTGCCACCGCACCAAACATAAATGCCGGTGTCGCTTCCAATCTTCCATCACGAGATACAGACGAAGGCAGCAGCAGCAGCAGCCTGCTTCTGCCGTCGACGACATCGCTATATTTGAGGGATTAAATTCCCTGAATTCTGCGCCGGATATTAGATCTTCGATGTCCATCGTGTCATTAATCATTCGCTTTCATCTCTCTAAGCAGTCATTCAATCTCAGCGAACGGAACTGGAGTCTTTTTAACAGATTTCCGATTAGTCTGTTGAAGCGCCACCGATTGATGTTTTGGCACAATTGATAACGGCGCAAAGAGTTTAAATGATGATAATTGTAGTTAAAAGACAATAACTTAAGATTTGTATTATTTTAATTACAGAAGATCAGATTAGTGTGTGTCTGTGCTCATGCATGAATGTATGTATGTATGTATGCATGTGTGTATGTATGTATGTATGTATGTATGTATGTATGTATGGATGTATGTATGCATGTATGTATGTATGCATGTGTGTATTTATGTATGTATGTATGTATATATTTATGTATGCATGTATGTATGTATGTATGTATGTATGTATGGATGGATGGATGGATGTATGTATGTATGTATGTATGGATGTATGTATGTTTGTTTGTTTGTATGTATGTATCTATATCAGGGTCAGATTTGTCAAAAAAGAAGCAAGGGTTCAGAAAACTATAGAAATACTAAAGATTTACAAAGCCGCATTGAATTTATTTTTTATTCCCGATTTGTTCCTCGCATTGCAAACCACTCGCAGTGGATAGTCTAGGCTTAAAATTGATCGGTTTCCAAAATGACCAGCCTGATTCACAAACACACGTGCTTGCACACACACAAACACACAGACGCAGAAAAATAATAATGACAATAGCTAGTACTTCTAACTTTGAGTATTTTTTAAATGGACTTAATAAACTTCTAACACCAACGTATCTTTCCTCTCAAAGATTCTTAAACTCATTATTGCTAATTAGTTCATTGGTTTATTTGTTTAATTATGTGCTACCATCCTATCCATCTGGCTTTCGAAAGAGCCACTCTGCGGAGATCGGCTTAGTCCGCAGGTTTTGACTGGTAATTCACGGCTGAAATCTTGCCTCATCTTGCCTTTCTTGACTTTCTCCGATATTTATGAATTATTCTAGACCAAGAATTTATAACTTTTCATTCAATATCAATCGGCTCAAACGTAGTTGTTACTATGAACTTCGCCAGCTGCATACTGTTCTCGTTCCCTGTCTCATGTGCTGCTGCTAACCAAGGCCATGCCTTTGCCACCAGCCTACTTGCAATGACCCTTGCTGCTCTGTCCTGGTTGCCCTCCCAGAGTGCTGATAGCCCGGGTTCTTCGCTCTGCTGACCGCCTCATTTGGCGATTTTAAAAATACACTCCTGTCTCAGACTACACGACTGTATGCATGATTCTTTGCACTATCATGAGCTTCTGGGAAAGAGAGCTAGGATGGCTTATGAAAGATATTGAAGCTCAGGCCTTGCACCCTAAATGACTTAGCATTCATTCAAATGGGCGAGCGGTGGTTACCAAATGAGAAGGTCGAAGCCATATAAATAATTGTGGTCTCTGTCTCTCTCGCTTCTCTCTAAGAGTCCTGTTGATAAACTACATGGTGGTTAATTGCCTTTAAGTACCCGATTGTGTATCTCAGAAGTCTATTACCCGTCTTGTCGCAAAGTCTGCTGCTATTCAGTCGGTTGTCATGTACATCTCCTGTGATGCCTGTTCTCTAGTCAAATTCAACTTCATTTTGACAATAATTCGGATTCGAGTCGGCTTGACCCCTCAAGTTCATTATCACGGCGTAGAATGGGATTGCAGCAGGTGAATGCATTTGCTGTGTGCTTTGTTATAATTGGTGCATGAAAACAGAGCGAGCAGCAAATGCAGCCGCCTGCTTCAATCCTACAACACACCGTGGTAACGAACTTGAGGGGGTAAAACCAATCCTCCGAGGGTCGGCCAGAAGCTGGAAGCATGGGGGTCAAAAAAGAAGCATGGGGGTCAAAAAAGAAGCATGGGGGTACGATAGTATTTGTTAGACTTGCCTTTTTCCATGAAATGGTCGGCTGAGGATCTCCCTCGGTGGCACAGGGCATCAGAACCGATTCACCAACGATTCGATGGTAGACGGAAAGAGGTCGAATCGTGAAGTAATGCAGGTCTACGAGAACAGAAATCAGACGAAGCTAAAGTCTCAATACAATAGACAGTTTAATATTATGCAATTTATTAATTAGCTCACTAATAATAATAATTATGAAGCGCCGAGAAGTATCAGAGGTCTACGAGAAAAAAAATCAGACGACAACACAATGTCAATAACCAAAGCAATTAAAAATAAAATATTAGTCCGTATTTATGTTCATTAATTAACTGATTAATTAACTGTTTGATTGACTAATTAAATCGATGATGACATCACACTGGAACACGTTGACCTGAGCTTGTCCTCACAAAGACAGAGTCTGTCTTTGAACCTTTGCTCTAACTGTGTTTGAGTTCACTCTGCATGGTTTTACGCATGTCATCATCGTCATCACCATCACCATCATCATCATCATCATCAGCAGCAGCAGCAGCAAAGCAATTATTCTATCAGGATAAACATAGCCTCTTTTCAACTCATGGACGCGGGGGTAGGCCTAAGTACCTGCATGACGACATTCCTGGAATGATATCCCTCCTGAATTCCTCAGCTGATTCACGGCTCCTTTCTCATCATTGCCACTTGGCACTCGTCATTCTCCATCATCAACCTCAGTCTCTTCTCACTATATATCTCAGGCTTTCCACTCAAGGCTGAAGTCTCACCATTATTTTGAGGAATTCCTTCCCTGATTCATCTGATCCAACGGAACTTTCAAATATTCTCGACCTAAACGTCACCCGCAGCTGATCTTGTCTGGACTCCTACAATCGGACTCTGACCTTCTTTTGACTAGCGTTTGAAAACCACTCTGATTTGACACAGCGCTCATTAATAAACGCTTAAATTTGGAGTTGTGCTTTATTTTACGGTTAAGATCAAGCAGTATTCGTTCATGTCTTCGTCTGGTCATAATAATAATACGCCTATTCCAGACGCTTCGAATATCCGTTTCTGATTAACCAGATGATTCAAATATTCAAATGCAAATTCAAACCACTTAATGCCAACAATACTACTGGTATTCTAACTCTTCTTCAAATAACTTCCCTCCAAATTAATGAATATGTGTATAATTTACAAACCTCCTGTATTTGTCAGTCATTTTAACGAACATTTGCCATTAATCCCTACAGCACTCTTTCCTCTCGCTATTATAGACCTGTCTTATGCAGAACAAATACCCGTCAATTCTCTGTTAAGTACACATTCAAATTCAATAGAGGATCGACTAATAGATTGATCAAATTTTCATAACTCCATTGTTAACATTTACGAAAAACGAACCCTTCGGGTAAACTGAATATACATACAAGGAATCGAATGCAAACCACGGTTACCCCCTTGATTACGCATCAAGGTCCACCTGATAATGTAGTTTCACGGTAGACTGAAGATCGCTTTCAAACTTGCACTTGCTCCTGGACCATCATCTGGACCATCACCGTCGCTATGACAATGACTCTCCGTGTCAGCATAGCGCCGTTCATGGCAGCTCAGTGCTGCCAATAGTAGCATGGTCCTCTCTTCTCCGGCCCGACTCCCTCCCTCCATCGCTATCACCGTCCCTCCCTCCCTCCCTCCTCCTCCCTGCCTCAGACTCTGACCTGGTACTATCTCAGAATCTGGTCCTCGCTTGATCAGATTTGATATATCGTCTTTGCTTCATCTAACGCAGCTTTCGTCGTCGTCATCATCAGTCGCTTGGACAAATAAACTCTTGCAGCGTTAGAGGCAAATCAAATTATCTCCAATCCTTTTGAACGTTTGCTCTTCCCATTACTGGTACACGTATTGTGTGGGCTTAATTATGCAAGGAAGTTTGAGCGCTTCCTTTATTTATGAAATTATATTAAATTCAACAATGACTCTGACGTCGCTCTTAAGAAGTCAGGTATACCAGCGTTAACTTTTCTAAACTGGCCAAGAAATCAAATCAAATTAAAAATGCCTCAGAAAATTTAATGTAGGCCTTAGAGTGAATACTAGTCTGCTTGCCAAACTCCAGCAACGCTGAGATGTTCTGTTAAACATGGTGAGTCTTGGTGACAGCTGACATAAAGAATACGGCGTAATTGTGAGAGTCATGCTAAAACATGGTAGGTTCTACATCTGTACATGTAAGTAATGTTGATTGGCAGATAAAAGAGCTCTGTGTAATAATGCAAAACAATAGGTAGCAAATGACGCCTGACGGTAGGTCCATTGTACGAAAAGCGTAGGATGGCATCCCGTTGCATACACATCGACTCTTAGTAGTCTTCATCATCGTAATTGAAATCCTCAGCCATGTTTCAAGAACTGTCCGTCCTTGCTTCGCTGTGTCCTCTCAGATGCCGTCTACTCTGATCTGATTGAGTGCCTGCAGTTCTTAAACGACGAAGCCCGTCAGCTTTGATCTGACCCGACCAAGAGAGACCCCGCCACCAGCCAATGGCAGCCATTGCTTCCGGACCAGAATTAACCCCCGAACTATCTTCGTAAGCACATTCAATTCATTACAAGTCTCCCAAGACCGTCGTCGTTTCCATATCGTCCGTTCGCTGCTGCTATTGCTTTGTGACGCGAGGTTCCGACGTCAGGTCGTAAACCATAGCTAACCCAGTCGTCATCTCAACACTTACTCAAAGCCGATGAAAACCAAATAACGAGAACCACATACGTGTAGCTTATTCATACAAGCTCAGTCAAGACGAAATCGGTAGGTAGATACTATCAGTTGAAGGTCAACATGGCTTGCTATCGTCTCACTTATGTTAATTCACGAACTATTCAGTGAATAGCCATGCAACGACAAAAAATACATCGGCTGACGTAAATAATTATTCAGAGAGAGAGAGAGCGAGAGAGAGCGAGAGAGAGAGAGAGAGCGAGAGAGAGAGAGAGAGCGAGAGAGAGAGGTAGCCATTGGTGGATATGAGAAACTTGAAACTATATAAGTCTTAATAATCATAAGCATCGCCATGAGCGACAGAGCCAAACGGACAGAAATAGAGAAAATCAATCAGATGACATCGTTTGTATAATATTTCCAATAAAGATTGACACATATATACTTTTAGATACACAGATATAGGACTATACACGGTTTTGTTATAATAGTGCTTGTCTTGAAGGCTCAAAATTTCAGTGTTTGCTGAACGTCTCTTTTAATAATTTGTCGAATGCCAAATATACAAGTAGTCTATTAATAATATTATTTAGATCCAAAGGCGTGTGCTCGAGTGTGTACGCGCGTGTGAGAGTGCGCGTTTGTGGGTTTGTAACAACTAGTAAATGCAAACAAAAGCGATGGAGAGCTTACATAAACACACAAACACACACATGCGCATGCGCATGCGCACACACACCTACACACATACCTACACACACACGAGTGCAACCTACACCAGACGAGTGGTTCTTCGCAACCTACACAGGAAGAGAGGTTCTTCGCATCTGCGTTCAGATTTCAAAGCCCTTAGTAGCACGCGCTGGGTTAACATCGGCAATCCTTGTCCAACCATAAACGTCGACAATGGACTCCCCTCTGTTCCGCCTGAGGGCTTTGGCTTTGGATGCTGATGACAATAGCATCATCGTCATCATCCTCGTGATTCACCAGTACCTCTCACCGCCCACTAGGGGCGCTTCAACGATCGGATGGCGCATGGTATGGCGCCCACTAGAAGATAATGGAGGACTGACATTTGCGTCCAAAAAATGTGGCAAAATATTATCTGACCTAACGCTTGGATGGACACATGTTAGGCTGTTGCTTTGTTTTCTGTAGGTAAATGACTCTGACACTGGCGGAAAAGTAAAAATGACAATAAAAAGCCATCAAATCTCGACGAAAATAATCTGAAAATATCGGTGGTTCTGTGATTTTTTATATCTATCGAAGAGATCATGCACAAAATAAAATTCACTTTGATTCTGAGTATGGAATAACATTGTCAAGTGCTGGTCGATTTTGCAAGCGGATAATAATTTATACACATTATTTGCTCCTGAAACCATTTCCAACAAATTTCAGACCAGGATGAAGAACCGACGATTATAATTAGAGAGAGATCCCAAGGGCTGGCGCACTAACTCGGTATGGTTTTATCACCCGAATGCTATACAATTGAATCTATTCCTATTATGAGTGTAATTACTATTGTTTTCTTTCTATTTGCTCTAGCTACTCCTAGGACGTCTGTTGAGTAATTGCTTGTTTGATTATTTTGTGAGTGTTCATTATTTTACTCTAACTACTTTGAGGATATCTCTTGTGTAATTGATTGTTTGGTTATTTTGTGAGTGTACACTCTTTGATTGTTCATATTTTGATGTGCTCGCAGTGCGTTTGCAATCGGTTCAATAAAGTACATACTTACTTCACTTGCTTACTTATTGGGCCAAACAATCACAGGCTAACCATCAGACTCACAGGCGAGATCACAGAGGATATAGTCAAGTTAAGCCCTACAGAGACAGGTTAATTATTATCAAAATCATTATAATTTTATATAAGAGGGCATTCGACACAACATAACGATCCCAATCAGCTCTTCGCCCTTTCCCGAGAACAAAGCGAGCATAATGGCTCCCATTGGAATTTTGTCCTTAACCTGAAGGAAAGGTTTTCCTGTTTTCAACAGCAGGCGCTATATTAGGCTGCTGTGATGTTTAATTATTACAATGCATAGGCCCTACATTGGGACTGGTTCATCAGTGGGACAGAGAGACAGGGAGAGAAAAGACAGACAGAGACAGACGGAACCAGATAGAGAGACGGAGAGAGAAGTGAGACATAGAGACAGAGAGAAATGAGATAGAGAGAAGCGAGAGAAGGTGTGAAAGAAAGCAGTTCAATACTATAATTACCTTCGCTGCCTTCGATATATATATATATATATATCGCCTATTATCTACTTTCATCAATTTAATTATCATCCAAATATGCCACGGATCATGATTTCGAGACGACAATAACCTTATTGCTCCATTGCTCTATCTGTTCAGCTGCTGAACTCGCGAGGACATAATTACGCCAGGGCAACATGAGAAACGCCGACGGCATGCAGTCTTCACAAGCAACAGATTGAATCAATTATGATCCAGAGCACATGCCAGGCATCACATGCAACGCAACACATTGCCTAAGAATGTATTGTGAGAGGTGTGGCACTCTGCGTGTAAGCACCGAGCGTGGCTACTGAAATCGCATTTGTTTGGATCTGTTGGGTAACTACGTTTAGCGCCTTCGAGAGGTTCTTATAAGGCGCTATATAAATAGCCTAATACATACATACATATATACATGATCCACAGCACATGCCAGGCATCATATGCAACGCAACACATTGCCTAAGAATGTATTATGATCCACACTCATTTCCCACCACATGCCAGACATCCTGATCTTTAGACATTAGTCATCGGAAAATTACGCAACACAACGAAAAGATTTCGTATATCAAGTGAAATTGTTTGGACGGAGAATATCTAAAGTTTCGTTCATTTCGTCGCAGATCATTTTGTCGCATTTTAAAAACGACACTAGCCCTAACCCTGACCCTAAACGACTCTCACGATGCATAACCTGAGGAAATGAATGCGACGAAATGATGAGCTACGAAATGGATGATCACCGGCCTAAAGTGCAGAAAACAGATTCTTATTAGTCACAGATTTATTGTCAGTTAAAATTATGTCGTAATCGGTACTTTTCATGATCATAGCGATGGTAATGATGAAGTCATCGATAAATATGACGATAGCGATGATTTTTGCAACGTCATTACAATCGTCATCTCTATGGTCATCATGGTAGTCGTCGTATCGTTGTCGGAAGGTGAAGATTACGATATCGATGGTCTGTTTGATAGCAATGATGATGTTGCTGATAATTGATAAGATGACGAAGAAGACAAGGAAGGTGTAGATGAAGAAGTTTATTTCAGAAGTATAGTTCCTCAGTAGGGAGTTTGATATTGTAGAGAAATCGGGTCACACTCCACTTCTGGGGTATCAATTTGTTGCGTACCTCGATTTTACTTTGGTGTCAGTTGTGGCAATTCTGGTTCACCTCCCCTTAATCCTCTGGTACCCTCAGGAGGCCGTAATGTAGTTTTCCCAGGTCCGACTGTCCGCACGGTAAGTCTGGCTTGTTGGCGCAGATATGAGAAAGATTACCAATGTCAACGATCTGAGCTTACTACAAATAACTTCGACTCGATTCCGACTGATTTATCTTTATTTCTTCGTTAAAATCCACAGTCATCGAACAGTTATTATACAAAACGCTGCCTTTACAACTACTACTACAACGACGACTTCTCCTTTTCCAACCTTCTTAACATTTCAACATACCTCTTGACATACGTCCTGACGACTGACTTCGTGCACTTATGTCTCTCCTATATATACCCGAAGCAAAGCGAGACATTGTAGCTAGACATTGTAGCGAGACATTATAGCGAGACATTGCAGCGAGACATTGAACACAATAATCGCTAACCAGCTGGGCAATTTTGCCACAATATCTTCATTCCGCTAATTCATGTCTGATGCGTAGGCATCCATAGAATGTATCTGAATGCATTTGATATCTGTATATATATATAATACAT
The DNA here is from genome assembly GCA_959347315.1 of Bimastos eiseni. Classification (NCBI taxonomy): domain Eukaryota; kingdom Metazoa; phylum Annelida; class Clitellata; order Crassiclitellata; family Lumbricidae; genus Bimastos; species Bimastos eiseni. The sequence goes on along the minus strand of OY365808.1, from coordinate 45,489,660 downwards.
ATATAATCATGTATAAGGCAGGAGTCTTCAACCTGATTTGTTTGTCGTCTTCTTTCCAGTGGCGGCTCTAGGTTTTTCCATCAGGAGGGGAGGGCTAAGGGGGCCGAGGTCCTGGTCCTGGAATGTTTTAATTAATTTCAGAGCAGTAAAGCTTTTCCGACAGGCTGTTGATGTTACTGGTAAAACAATGGTTATGTTCGAAATTCTGTACATTTCATGAAAAGCAAGTTTGTGTGGTTCCAGAAAGAAGCCAGAACTATCGTTGTGGTCATATTAGTTACGCATAAACTTGAATGCCTTAACAGGTCCCCCAACTTGGGAAATTTCATGGTTTAGGTCTTCAACATTACTGTCATAAAAAAATGCAAAAGACACAACGTTATCATTATAATTATTTCATGAAAGACATATGTTTGGCATAAATGCTTGTCATAGTAATAAGTGAATGGTCAGAAAATCGTATAGCTAATTGAGAAATGTGCTGCTTAAATGTGGCCTGTGTGTTCAATTGAGAACGTTGTCTCACAGTTTCATCAACTGTCTAGCTAGCAAAACGGATAAGCATTAAGCGGACAGTCGGACACGTTGCTAATGTAATTACTGGGTCAATTTAACAATTCTTACTTTATTCTTCTGCCTTTACAAAGACCCCTGTTTCATCTCTAGTTTCTATTAAAGAGGCCGTTTTATGCCTGACTACGTCGGAAGATGCATATAATTCAATACTAGAAAATTGGAGCTGAATTGATACAATATATACATACATAATGTCTGGTAATAATAACAAGCATCTAGCTTCAAGCCTTCAACTGCTCTTTCAAGATTTTGTCCCATCAACATACTCTAGCATATTATACCAACGCATCTAAATGATCACTGATATTACGGCACGCAACAATACGCAAGCCCATCTAGTATCACTGACCTGCTGGAATTGTCCTGCCGGATTCCTAGGATGTAACTCAATATGTGCTTCAATCCATTTCTTATGCAAAAGAGAACTTTAAGCAAAAACGTATAACCTTTCAATTATAAGTAATGCAAAAATCTCTAGCTTCTGGAATAGATTCATTAACTGAAATTACATTCAATTAGGCCTAAAGTGCGTGGCAATGGAGATAAATGGTCAGTACCCTCAAAGAAGACGAGAGACTGGAAGAGATGGAGTAGACTGGTCCATGAAGCGACCAACCCTCGGATCAAGGATGCTTAAGACAAGACAAGAAGACGAGAAGTCCTCCAACTGCCTTCCAACTACTGGACACTCTTAGTAACACTGCTCATTACACTTGCACCATCATAACCTTGACCAACTAAACCTGAACCTATGTTTGCCCCAAATGACTTAAGACCATCTAAAATAAGCCATGAAAATTACTTTGCATCTAATCCGATTGCTGATTTGAAATCAAGAAAATATTTATTCACTTTCTTGTTGGCTAATCAATCGTATTAAAAAATAGCTCTTCCTGCGACTGATATCCTTTGTCCCATCAACAAGGATTGAAAACTATATAGATTCCCTGACCTCTTCTATTACCTGATCGCTGACCATATCTATCACTAAAAATTCTAAGCAAGTAAGTAAGTGATCTTGTGAAAATGTTCAGAAAAAATAATTTCAGATTATGTGTTGTTGCAAGTTATAATACTTCGTGCCTTTGAGAATGCCCCCAAAAATAATTCTAAATTTCATCATGCATCATACCTTAGCAAGTAAATATCGAATCTAAATGACACCATATTTCAAAGCACATTGGGGAAAAATCTGGGGGGCCAGTGGGGGACCACAAGCTCAGTTGGGAGGCCATGGACCCTCTGGCCCCTTTGTGTAGCCGCCACTGCTTCTTTGCTAAGATTGTTGCGCATAATTGATGCGTTCTTCGTCCATTTTGGTCCGTCTAAGAAACGTTCAGGAATTAGTTTTTCTCCTGTCTAACAAAATCATTCGAGAGATGCTTCACGAGCGATCTAAAAACGGAGGAAGACAACATAGCAGTCAGCAGAGAGACAGACGACAGGTAGACAGATAAACAGGCAGACAGGCAAGCATAAAGCCAGTCAGTGAGATAAGCAGTCAGACAAACATACAGCTAGCAAGTGAGATAAGCAGACAGGAAAGCATAAAGCCAGTCAGTGAGATAAGCAGACAGGCAAGCATACAGTCAGTCAGTCAGTGAGATAAGCAGACAGGCAAGCATACAGCCAGCCAGTGAGATACGCAGACAGGCAAGCATAAAGCCAGTCAGTGAGATAAGTAGACAGGCATGCATTCAGCCAGTCAGTTACATAGGCAGTGAGTTACATAGGCAGCCAGACAAACATACAGCTAGTCAGTGAGATAGGCAGACATGCAAGCATACAGCCAGTAAGTTAGATAGGTTGGCCAAAGTTCGATGTCTTTGGTAGATTGAGGTCATTATTCAGCGAATAATCGCATTCACTCACTCGCCAAACGCCGTTCAATAATCCGTCTAATCCGAAACAGCGATTCCTCGTTTTTCCCCGACCGACGAGAATCGTCCTGTAAACATTTACCCCTCTTCAATCCACCCCTCTTCAGTCCACCCCTTCTCAGTCCACCCCACTTCGCTCGGCTCACCCTCTGGCATCCAGCAACGGTTAATTCCTACCTCGGTCTGCCGGCTGACCCTATACGTCCTCGGATCGTATATCTAGGAATTGGAGTGACTGATTAAATAAAGTCGACACGCCCTTGCGATGAACCGCCAAACAGACTGGAGGAGCATTAAGTCACGTTCGTTGACCGATAGAACGAGACAGACAGAGACACGTAGACGTCGACAAAGACAGACAAACGAAGTCAGGACGAGACGAAGGCGAGGCGCTGATGATGTAGCGCAATACGAGTCATGTATTAAAGTCATCTCCGGGAGACTTCGGCTCAAGCTAAGCGCGAAGAAATTCGTCAAGGGTGGAGGGGGAAAAGAGAAGACGGAGCTAAAGGAATAAGAGGGAGGAAGAAGGAGTTGAAGAAAAAAGAAGAAGAAGATGATGATGATGAAGGCGTGAACTGGAGCTGGAGAAGAGCAGGATATATGATGAGGAATGGTGGACACTGTAGGAGTAAATGACGTCTGCTACCATCAAAGGACGTACTTCAAAGGGATCTTTGGATTATAGTCAAAGCCAATCAAAGCACTCTCCGCTGAACATGTTGGTGGTGGTCAATTCTAATTTTTATAGCGCCTTTTGAAAGATGGCTCACAACTAGCGATGATAAGAAACTCGAGCAAAACTAAGCATCGATCAGGAAATAGAACCAAATGCACCCAGAAAGAAACAGACGCATAGGCAAACATACGCGTAAAAACACAGACACAATTACATGCTACATTATGTAGACTCAGACTCTATTCATAGGCTACATGTAGATAACTCGAAGTTGTCAGAAGAGAGAAGCACATACAGTAACAAGGCTCATTCGTTGACCTACATAATATAAATGTTGAACACAAGAACCTAGAAAAATAAGAATTCAAAATAGACTCAGGTCAGATCACTGAATACAGTCAACGTAACCACTGGAATCACATAATATGGCAGTTCTAAGCTTGAACTAAGATTTTATTATCATTATGATGCACAGTCTGAAGCAAACACGAAAGGTCTTTATCTGACACATTCTGTGACCTACATCATAGGCTACATGTAAATGTACGTTGTTCAAACTTTACAGCCATCATCTACGGGATGAGTGACTTATAAGAGCTCTGCATTTCAACTGCACTTTGAAAAAACATAATATGCATCGTAGTGAGACAAAAAGTTTCATTACCAAAGACCGTAAGATGTGTATGCTCAAGAAAAACGACCACCGACTGAAAGGATCGACTTCTGATCGATAGTAGCAGGATGACGTCGTACACTGATGCTGATTGTGGGTCGTTGTTATTGTTGACGACAATGTTGATGAATGGCATATGACAATTAAAGGACGACGACCGATTGACTAAACCTTTTAGTGTTTGCTCGACGACTGATAGCCCGAACCACTCTTCTTTGACATCCAGTGTATACTTGAAACGCCCTCACGTCAGCTCTGACTTTGTTCTTACAGTTTCACTGATGCATATTCTTTTCAACGTCCAAATGTGACTGTCACCCGTTTCGGTCCTAAGAGGCCAAGAGCCGGGTTTGATGAAATCAAATGTGACACAAATGCGACTGTGAAAATGACAGTTCGCTTGGTTTTCTTAACAAATTACCCTAATTTCCTTATTAAGCTGGTCATCGTGAGCGAAGGGGGTCCGTCGACGGCGTCGCGTAATTGATATGACACAGCCGTGCAAAACAAAGGAAGCGAGCTTGATTCCCGCTACTCCTTAGGTTGACTAGTCCTTCAGAGAACAAAAGAGGTGGTGAAACAGTCATTTGATTTACTTTTGATATAATGCACTAAACCGTCGTAATACAGTTGCAGTACTTCTATCGCCAAATATCAAACTTCTGCAAATACAAATGTGACTATTGCAATCGTCAGCTATCGCCGTGTAGAATTTGAAAACAGATGCGCACACCAATGATAGACCTATCTGCCTGAGCTTGTTTAAAGCGTGATGACATGTCAGAGAGAAATGCCTCCTTCACTGAGTACACTAAATTATTTCACGAGAATGTATTGGACAAATAATCGTTTTCTGTGATGAGGACATTACCTCAGACGAAGACGATCGTGGTGAACATTGATAAACAAGCGAAACAAATCCTGCAAAATGTTTTCTCTTTTGGCTCTCCCTGTATACGTTTTAGAATTGTTACCACCGATCTCTGGTTATCTGTATTAACGTCACAGTCACTAACCCTAAGTCAGGGATCAAATTTCGCTGACGCAACACAATCAGTCCATCGTTCCTGGAACTATCAGTAGATTTATTTAACTGGCCACACACGTTCCCGTTGTCAACCATTACGACCTGGATGAGATGAGTGACGTCGTCTTTCTCCATTGCCTTCATTTGACTCTATTCAGTAGGCATATTTGCGCCCGGATATCATTTTTACTACTCACATTCAATCTGATTATCTCGTTTTTCTCTCATCCTTCCATGTCATGCTACTTCATATTCTCCTTTTCTCCAGCATCCTTTTTCCTCCTTCGCTCTCCAATTAATCCATATGTCGCTCTCTTTCTTCGGAACTGCACCCTTGATTCTGGATCACCATCTTTATCATCATCGTCGTCGTCGTAGTCATCATCATGATAATCACAAGAGATATGCTCCTCTCCCAGTCAATCGTCATCGTATTAGGATCGTTTCGAGGTTGTCTATAACTCGACGCTCAGTAGGAAAATGTCTGCATCAACTGTTTGGGTCCATCTCTGCCTAGATTTTCCGATTGATCACTTCTGGTTCCTTAGGAGGCCGGAAGCGAAGGCTCGTAGCAGCCTAGCAGAGTCCAGCCAATCATTGCACAGTGCTAATTGTTGACACATCAAGAGTCTTCTACTTATGATGATATCCGCTGCTGATGATATATGCAGAATATGGAAGTCGAAATCTGTGTTAGAACCACTGCAATTTCACCTGGAACACATAACAATCCATATCCTTCCAAGTTCCAGCCTTTCCTTAAAAACTTTTAGAGTGTCCACTCAGACTGTAACATCACCCACATTATTCAACATCATTTGTCTTCTGTTCTAGTGCCACTGAGAGCGCCCGGGGTCTCAGCCCCCACATAAAGCAGACCCAGATAGAATGTAAAAAGAGCACGGGCGAGTTGTTGCGTCCCTAGTTTGCTCTTCCCATGCGCCCCCCGTGCCAGACAAACGAACTAACGCAGCCAATATGCTATAACGAAGCGCAGACGTCGGTCGCCAACCATTGACTGAAATATTAGCCAACAGACGACGAAGATGAACTTTGGTGCAGCGCTAGTTACGCCTCAACGACAAATAAAGAAGACACAAACAAAGAGATGAAAGAAACGGCGGCACCGCTGAGGAGAGACAGACAGGCAGGCAGACAGACAGACAGACATAGACATTAAGGCAAACATGCAAACAGACATACAGGCAGATAGGAAACGATATAGCTGCAAGAATAGGGATGAGAAGCAGCAACAGATACGCTCGGGATAGACTCAAAAGAGGAGGATGAACAGAAAGAGCGACTTGTCTCAGTGAAGCCATAATAATGCAATGGCAACCCTGGTTCGTTGGAGAGCCATAATGGCTAAATAAACGAGACTGCCCACACAGACAAAGCGAATTGCAAATGGTTGAATAAGAAAGCGCCCAGTCGCTTTACCAATCGCTCTACCAGTCGTATAATTATGTATGTGTCCCTTGCGGAAAGTGGAACTGCGAGCTTGAGACTCATTCGTCTTGTGCAAGATAAGAAAAGGGACTTGGAAGAACATGAATCCCGTAATCATTTTCATCTGGCAAAAACCGCCGGACGATAAAGATGACCTCATCTAGGTCGATAAGAAACAAACCGTTGAAAGATCAGTTAATTAATTGATTAATTTGCTGATTAAATGAAGCTCTAATTAACTGTTAAGTACTAAGTCTTATATTGTGCCCCTTCAAGGTACCACTAAGAGGCGCTCAAGCCCAGCGACGACTAAATAAGAAAAGCTTTAATTGCTAGTAATTAAATCATGTTTATCATTTCATGAAAGCAAGCGCAGCTCAAGCGAAACTCTCTTCCTAGGTGGAGCGCGCAATAGAGAAATCACGGCGCTGTCTGAGAGAGAGACAGAGGTGAGCCTGGGAAACAAGAAGCCGCCACCGTAGACTAGGAGCGCAACGTTCGACAGGCAGGTAAACCAGAGGTGTAAAAAAATCAAGATTTTTAAATGTCAAAAGTGTTTCTTTGTTTTTTTTGTTTTTGTTTTTTGTTTTTAGTTTTTCTGTGAATTTTGTTACAACAGTTTTGTTATAAAAACCATCAAACACAGCATGAAAAACATCTCCAACTCGTTTTTATAACTAATTTAGTTTGATTTTGGCCTGGATAACACACAACTAGTAATATAATAATAATATAAGTACATTGAATATAAATATTTTTTTAAAAATTCAATAATTTCCATTTTCTTTTGTTTTTTTTGTAAAAGCAATGCAGAAGGCAAAAAACCAACAGGTTTGCACCCTGAGCTAAACGAGAAACTAGACAACAGAGGTCAGCCAAGTACAACCACAAAAGAGACAGCCAGAGCACGTGCCACTATGCTGCCGCCGCAGATAATTGGTTTTGTTTAACCATCTGCCATATCAATTTTTTTAAACTTGGACGACGATTGTTACCATTATCGATCATAGCTGATTGTCCTATTTTACGGCCCGATTGAGATGTTATTTCGCAGTCGAATTTCATCTGCGAGAAGTGCAGATCCTGAAAATGTCTATTCCTTTGAATTGCATTTACATTACATTATATTGCATATCATCTTCATTACGTCAAAGAGACAAGTGAACAGACAGCATCACCTTCGTCGTGGCAAGTTCTTTACCTTACATGTATTTAATTATTTCACTTAGGCCCTGATATGTGAGATACATCGCAAGCCTCTGTACAAGTCTCAGTTGAACAGTTGCATATGATGTACATGTAAACATTGCGTAATAATCTCTAACAAGCACAGATGACCAGTCGCTTTCTGTAGACACCAAGCTGCTGAATATCGCTGTATGATTCAAGAGAGGTAGCAGTTAGCAGAAAAATTTTACATTTTCGACATATGCCTACTTTTCTTATAAAAACCTGCGTAGCAAATTCTCTCAACCGAATCGCAAAGAAGCCCAGTCTGGATGCGTCTACAGAGTATTCTTCGGGCCAACAGAAAGCGACGTTCGCCTCGTTGCTCTGCACACACACACACACACACACACACACACACCACACTACACAGAGAGAGGGAGGGAGGGAGGGAGAAAGAGAGAGAGAGACGCACACCTACACAGATCTAACACACCTACACACATGTTGGCAGACGCTATAAGGCTGTCGAGTCAAAGACCGATTGTTGGCATTCGTATCGAGGGAATTCTATAAATAGTAGACAGACATCCATCCTCCGGCCTCCGCGACTCAAGGTCGATGCCTGACAGACAGACAGACAGACATACAGACAAGCAAACAAACAGGCAGGAAGACAGATGCGCATTAACACAGACAAGCATAAAAACAGACAGGCACAGCATGCTTACAGACAGATATATAGACAGACAGACAGATAGACAGATATATATAGAGAGAGAAGGAGAGAGACAGACAGACAGACAGATTTCCATCGCATGGGACAGTTAATAGAGGAAGTATAATTGAAGGCCTTGACGCTCCACTGCAACCATTCGCTTCCATTTCTTTGCAGCGAAAGCAAGCGACGACCCGATCGAACTACCGCCAATCCATTGGTACCCTTGGGGAATTGGGACCCTGTGGCGGGGCTGGGGCTGATACCAATCGGAGTCGAATCACTGAACACATACTTCGCCCAAGCCTACGTCCGTCCGTCCGTCCGTTCACATTCACCGCTGCCATCACAAGCAGTTGTGCAATTGAGCTGCAGTCAGGGCTGAAACCCCCGGAAAAATAGAATAAAGATTGGATATAAACTAAACAGCCTATTATTATACATTCGTTGGCAGAATGGTGTGACAATCGGCAGTCAACTCGCTCTCCTATATATCTCAAAGAAATGGAAGCCAACACTCATTTAATTGAAAGATAAAAAAATGGCTTTTGGCGCAGAGAAGCCAATTTTAGCGCAATGTAAGTAGTCGCTCAATCAAGCCAGACGCAACGAGCCCCAAGACGGCTTTCCATCAGCACACTCCAGTCTGGCTGACCAGTCAGAAACTAAGACAGCACAACACAACCACTGTCTGTGAGAGGAAGTATATACGCCATTCTAAAGCAACTCGTTGCCACATTCAAATGCAGCGTGCATATATTTTATGCGTTTTGTCTGAGGCAGTCAATGTCTATTGTAATCATGCACGATTCAGTCAAACAATGTCACAATGGAGTTCATAGCTAAATATTATTATTATGGAGAGTTATTAACAACGAAAAGCATTTCTTAGGATTATGGTTTCTTAAAATTACACGAACTGACAATGCTTGTGTCTGTATAGAAAAACAGCGGAGGACAAAGGGTTTGGCAGAATGTGCCCAATGGACAGATAAACACAACTAATGAGTAATGCGCAGGACTTGGTCGTCAAGAGATCTATAGACAGCACAGATGTTGTCGTTAGATGGCATAATGTAGTTGACCTGAACGCTGGTTAATTGCAGTTTAACGACACTGTGTGGGTGATGACATAGATCATTGGAGTCGCACTTCTTTATCCGGGCTTGAAACTGGCATTATCAGAGTGCAAACAGTGGCATTCAACCGTAGCGATCACATTCCGCCTTCATCGCTTACGATTCGGGTCTTATTGTCACCACCAGTTTAGAAGCCCAAGGTCACTCGGCAGCTGCGTACCTAGGCTCTTGTCCAGTTCCTTAAGAGACCTGGATCGGGGCGTCCGTCCGGCTGCGTAGTCCTGCCCATCATGTACCATGTACATATATTTTTTTATAGTTAGAGTTTCGTTTATTGACACCACTCCAGATGACAAAGCGCATCTGGGTACATGTGGAGATGAGTTAAATATTTTAAGCTTATTGTTGTGTTCACATGTAGCTCATGTGCAAGATTGGTTATTGCGATGGAAGTTCGATTATACAATATTCTAGAAATAATGTTCCGGTCATCTTTAGGTGAATCCTATCTTTGGATGGAACTTGAAGTTATAGGGTCTGGTACATAGCGCATATATTGTATGTCTTTTAGCCTCATCATTAGCCTAAACAGGCCATATAGAACGTTGTGCCCATGTAATCATTTCACGGTCTGTCAAAGTTCAAAATTCTCTCCTGCTCCGTGCGAAATGCCAAGGCATCTTCTTTAGATGAGATGAAATGCCAACGCATCTTCTATAGATCAGGTGACCCCTCGTGGATAAACGCCTCTAAGCCGCAATAAATCTAGTTTCGTTCTATGGCTGTGGGTTGCTGTGACTTTCAGTGATAGATTGTGTGACAACTTATCCATCGAGCTATTAAGTAATTGAAGGCTGGCGACGAACTACTGCTGATCCAGACCGAATATATTTTTCAATATTGTTGGTGATGATGATGAGTTGCTCAGTGCTACAAGGACTCAATGCTTTCATTATATGATGACAATCAAAGCCTCATACAATGTGAAAGACCAGAGAAATCTTACACTTGTCGGGGTATAATTATGCGCATTATGTTTGTAAATTTATATAACTCGGGGTCACATTCGTGACGAGCGGCACCTCGGCAGCCTACTCGCCGGTGATATGGAGGTAGTCGCGAATTCTGTCCATAGATGTGGCATATTAGGGGTTGCATTAGGCCAATTCTTTCGTCATACGACATTTTCATCTCCACTTTGTGCATCCATTTTTCTTTGGAAATTTCCTATTCTCTTTGCCCATATATTCCATGAGCATTTCCACGACATGATTCCGTCCACGATGGAGCAGAGGTTCGTTGAGCTGCCATCGCTGAGAACCCACTCTGTAAACGGAGCACGCACGGCTTCTGCTCAGCCATTGATCTGGTCTTACTCTCGCTCGTCGAGGCTCATCTAACCGCAAGTTCAAAGCCTTCGAAGTACAGTGTAATGTAAGGAACACGCATTCACTCGTGGTGGTTGTGAAATGTATGGGGTGTTCTTAGAACTTCTTACCCTATACTGCCATCCCAATCCGCGTCAGTTTCTTCTTATCTTTGCAGAAAGAAGTGAAAGTAGCAAGCGCTGATCGAAATGAACGACTAAGGCGAACGGTGGTTGAAGCCTTCATCTAAATTTACCCTCATTTGACTGAGTTTGTCACGAAAGAGATGACGTGCTCTATAGTCACATTCTACGTCTGAGGTATAATTGACAGCCGTTTACAGTTCTGTCTCAGATGCCTGAAGGACCAATTAGGAAAATCTTACCAAAGATTATTAGCAACGCCTTCAGAGTGGCTCAATTATTAAAGGTCAATAGCACCACTCATGAACACAAAAAACCTTTTAATATCAAGTGGTCCAGACTCTGTGTTATGCGTTTTAGTTGGTTAATCGTTGAACCAACTGGTTCTATGATTAACCAGTTGGTTCGTGAACATAAGACAACAATGTATGTAGTACACTGTTTTCTTCACTTGTTGTCTCATTTGTTGTTTAATTAAACTTTTTTGACTGGTTAGATGTCTATTCATTCATTCGTTCGTTCGCTAGTTAGTTCATTAATTAATTAATTAATTAATTCAGTCAGCCAGCCAGTCAATAAGTCAGTCAGTCAGTCAGTCAGTCAGTCAGTCAGTCAGTCAGTCAGTCAGTCAGTCAGTCAGTCAGTCAGTCAGTCAGCCAGCCAGCCAGCCAGCAAGCCAGCCAGCAAGCCAGCCAGCCAGCCAGTCAGTCAGTCAGTCAGTCAGTCAGTCAGTCAGTCAGTCAGTCAGTCAGTCAGTCAGCCAGTCAGTCAGTCATTCCATCATTCCGTCATTCAGTCATTTAGTCATTCAGTCATTTAGTCATTCAGTCATTTAGTCATTCATTGTATTCATTCATTCATTCACTCGCTCGCTCGTCTATTCATCCGTCCGTTCGTTCAGTCGATCAATTAGTGAGTCCATTAGGATTCGCAAATTCATATCGCATGAACGACTAATTGAAACGCCCCTTCATTTTAATTGATTGACGAATCCACGATTCAACAACTGACCTACCGACCCAAGAAACGACCAATTGACCGACCTATCTAACATAAAACCGACCGAACGACTGTCTGATTGACCAACTGACCAATCGAACAAACGAACGTCTGACCGAACGACCAATAGAACGTCCGACCGAGCGAACGGATGTCTTACGGACCAAATGGTCGAACGACCGACCGACTGACCAAACGAATGACCGAACGCACGTCTGACCGAACGAATGACCGAACGAACGTCTGACCGAACGAATGACCGAACGAACGTCTGACCGAACGAATGACCGAACGAGTGACCAACCGATAGATAAAGAGACTCGGAGGACGACATTATTGTTGGCGGTCAATTTCTCTGGCAAAATGAAAGCGAATGCAGAGAGTGGGAAGGAAATCTGCGTCCATTGAACGTCGTCGGTCGTCCTCCATTCGAGGAGCCAGCAGAACCGAGGTTGGCATAATAGTCCGTTAATGTGCCCAGGTCGGAGTAGATGGCATCGAGAGTGGTCGGGGGAGTAGGAGAAAGAGAGGGAGGGCGGTAGGGTGGGATGGGTGAGGTGGAAAGAGAGGAATCAGCTGAAGCGAGACAGGAAAGGCAATTTCCTCTGTTCAGCTGGGCATCGATCCAATGATTGAACAAGAACTAAAGATATGGAGGAAGCAGAGGAAGATGGATTCATGTGACAGGAGAGAGGGAACGAAGAAGGAAGAGAAGGGGCGAGGGCATTGGAAGAACGACGAGTGGAGCAGCTGTGGTCGACGAATGAGGACTATTAGAAACGATACGAGGAACAGAGGTCGATGAGGAGGCGGAGAAGAATGGTGTTGCAGCAGGAGGTAATGGTGGATGGGTGGACTGACAGGTCAAAGGAATGAAATTGAAGCAGGAGACGAAGTGAATGAGGAAAGATATGATAGAGAGGACAAACGGACGGAGGGTACAAAATAAGAGCCCACAGTAAATGGCCGACAACAAAAGACCCCTCTAAACGATAACCATTTTCTTCCGACCAGAAACAGTAAACCATTTTTGACTCCGTCTTCATCACACGCATACATCACACGATCACGTGCCTCGTTCTGCGCATGCGCGTCTTGGTGGCACATCATGCGCACGTTCTTCTCCCTACATATGAATTCTCACTATTATATATCATCATATTTTATATATATATAAATATTATCATGATAAAAAGGCGTAAGTTGATACGTCCTTTGTGCGTCTTCGACCATTCATTGTAATAATAGTCGTTTGTTTAAAAGCCATTATTGTGACGGACCAAGTTCATATACGAACTACAACTAGCGTATGATTGTCGCAGTTTGACGTATATAGAAGGCTATCGTGCTATTCGAGAAATACAGAAGAGGTAACTAGAGAAGGGAAGAGAGCGTATACAGCAGCAGAAGAAGAATAAACCGAGACAGACATGCATATGCAGAGAGGCAGAGACGCAGACAGATAGACAGACATCGAGCGAGGGTCGTCTGTTACTGTTCGACCGACCTTTGACGATGACATCGAAGGCTGCCGAGGCATATCCGGTCTCAAGAGGCGAGTATGACGTGCACGAGTAGCTGCCTTCGTCTGCGGCCGAGACCTGGTCGATGACGAGGGTTCCTTTAAGGTCAATGCTCCTCCGACCAATTGGGCCAGCGGGGCCAGCGAGGGCCGAGTCCCCTTCGTCGTCTTCGTCATCGGAAGAGACCACGTCGATCATCAGACCATCCTTCTGCCACAAGATCAGTCTGTTCGGTGGCTCGGCTTCGACGGGACACCCTAGGCGACCAGGCATCCCCGCTGTCATGTAGACGAGAGACGCCGCTGAGGAGGAGGAGGAAGAGGAGGAGGAAGAGGGGGAGAAGTCCGAGGGAGACGGGTGAGTGAGAACCCTGGAGGCACCGGCAACGACCGCTAACAGAACCAGGTAGGACCTAGGTCGTCCGTCCATCATCGTCACGTGTCAGACCACGTGGCATCTCGTCGCTGATAATCGACGCATGCGTAACTGAACGACGCTTCCGAATGGACCTCTGCCAGACCCGAATTTCCCATCGACCTCACTCCAACGAACCGATCATGTGACGCAGGCTGCGCTCTGATTGGCTGCTGCATGGCGCAGGCGCATTCACGCCACTTCTTCGGCTCGATTATACTTTGGATGGTTTACGTCACGTGAGGTTGACGTCATTCTGATAAGAAAAACATTTACATGAGCAATGTTACGTGACAATTGACTAATGCACAATGCATAATTAGAAGGCGCTAAAGAAGCCGACGCATGTTTTGATGAAGCGCCTGTGAATAAGCTAGTTTCCGCGACTTGGCGCTATGTGCGCTGTAGAAATATTGAATGTACGATTACAATTTCACGTCTTTAATAAGGGACTATATTATTTTAAAGTTTCGCTAATACAGACAATAGATTCATTATAAATGGTAAGAGAAAACCGATTGAAGGCAGAGCAGACCTGGACAGAGATAGAGGCAGTATGACGATAGGTATATTAGCGAATTCATTTGGATGAATTTTTCCTTTAGTTGTTATGGCCTGTATTTCATGAACCCTACTCGTCACCCAGCGCTTCAACATTCGTCCGCTCGTTCATCTGTCTTTATACACACACACATATATATAATTATATATATATATAATTTTATATATATATATAATTATATATATATATATATAATTATATATATGTATATATATTTTCCGATATTGCATGGTCTTTATTAGTAACCTAAGCTGACTCGCCACAGCATAGACGGATGATTGCAAGGTTATTAGAGGATTCGAATATAACTGCACGACAGCCATGCAAGTAGTCCACCTGTCCTGCTGCTAGCGTTACCAGCAGCACAAAGGCAACGAAAGGCTGAGTCGACATATGGGAGGATAGTGGATGGTGATATTTTCGATAACGAGAACTAAAATTGAAGTTTGTATTTACGAGGTCATTAACGAAAATAAAATAATAGGTGATATTGGCCTAATTATTTTAGCTTCATAAACGAAATTAGGATTTCAATTATGAATTAAATACCAAGCTAAAATCCTCAAATAATTTCATAACTAAGATCATTTTTATTTTTGCAGTGGTTAAGTCGAGATGTAGGCAAATAAGATCGCATGCGATTCAAGCACATTAATTCATTGGAAAAAACTGGCTAATATTAATTTTTATTCTGAAATTTGATATCACCCTTCTTCCCAAATTTTTTGCTCAGAAGTGCACACGCCTCGACGGCGCAATTGCTGTTGTACTGCAGAGCAATTGGGCGCGAAGGACTTGCTCAAGATCCCTACACATTGACGCCTCGGACGAGGATCGAACCCGTGCACTCAGCGCACACTCAGCGTTTCGGGCCGACCACTCTAACCAATCGGCCACCGTGTTACACAAAGATATGGAGGCGCTACACAAACCATTCTCAATCTTATATACAAATATTTGGTCTTCGTTTTCTAAAATTTGTCCCATATAATCAGTGGCGTAGCGAGGCAAAGCGCCGCCTGGGACGAAGGTACAAAATGCCGTCCCTGCCTATTTTTCCATCACTTCGTTCTTGTAAATATAGGCCTACCCCGAGATATGCACAAGGAGATAGGCATAGGACGCCTTTTTTGAGTGCTTTCATTAAGCTCTTATATACATTATGATTATTCTATTCAGTAATCAAATAATTGTAGGGCCTACAGTTGGTAACAGCATCAGCATGCACTTTCAAACTTAAAGCTATATGTGCTTTGACTAATTAAACTGCATTATCATTAGATATAAAGATATGAAAATAGAATAGGATTGTATTAATTTAGAAATTAACCAGTTATAAAACAAATAAAGCAAGCCTCACAATCAAGTTACTAAACGTCTTGCAGGCTTGATCGAAAATTATAAAAATTAAATTAAAATAAAACAATTCAAATCATAGGGCCTATTCTTTCTCTATACGTATTGAAAAAAGTCCTAGGCCTAAACAATAATTTAATCATAGTGAGACCATAGTAAGTATGATACTTAGAAGAGATTAGTAACTGATATCTTTGACTAATTGGGAGCGCTCATGAGTAGTAACCTTGAAGGGGTGCTATATAAATTTTTGTAATGAATGAATGAACTTATACGATTACGGATACGGTACGGTCTGATACTTTCATTATACCTGTCAACTGTAACAATAAAAAAATTTATTTTACTTGCTTTCTTGCTTTCTCTGCAGCAAAATTACTAATAAGCTTGTCAAAGTTAATTTTGCCTGTCAAAAAGCGTTCAACTGAAAGAATTGCAAAATTGGAAGGTATTGATTCTTTAATTGTGTGTCTTAAGTAGATTTTAATTAGTTTATTATAATTAGTTTTAATTTTGAAAATCCAAATTCTGTTTGGGCAATGACTCTTTCATCAACCCAGATTCTAATTAAGAAAGATTGTCAAAGAGCGTTAAACTTAAAGAATTGCTAAATTGGAATGTAGTGATTCTCTAATTGTGGATCTTAAGTACGTTTTAATTAGCTTATTTTAATTAGTTTTAATTTTGAAAATCCATATTCTGTTTGGGCAATGACTCTTTCATCAACCCAGATTCTAATTAAGAAAGATTTTTCGATAAATCCAACTTCTATTTAAGTTAGATTTCGATTGTGAATCCAACTTTGCATTAATTTTCTCATCACTCAAAGTAAACAAAAACGTCTTTCATTACTCAAATTTCTGTTTCATAAAACTTTATCTGTATCAATACATGATGCATTTTGCAAGTTTTTTCATAAATCAAATTTTATTTAAGCAGAGATTGTCCTTAATTAATCCAACTTATTACTTAGGAAAGAATGATTTTTCCTCAATCTAAGAATTTGCGCATTATTATAATTGCAAATTTTATTTCATTTTATAGGTGCGAAAGTCATGGCAAAATAGACAGTTTGCAGCGTATCTATTAACACTAGGTGCCATTCGATGGTCCTTCTGTATGTCGTATATGTTAGTTTTAAGTCGAGAAGAAGCAAGAAAGCGTATAATGGTGCCTGGTTTAGACAAGAGCAGCAAGAATCTTGAAGAGTGCAATTTATACAACAAGAATTTTTTATTTATTTTTTGCCAAAAATGCCGCCTCTAGGACAAGTGCCACCTGGGGCCATTTTGCGCATGATCATTATTGCAACATTTATTTCATTTGATAGGTGCGAAAGTCATGGCAAGATAGACAGAGGCGGCATTGCCATTCTGCTGCGTGTGTATTGACAATGGGCGCCATTCGATGGTCCTTCGGTATGTCGTATATGTTAGTTTTAAGTTGAGAAACAGCAAAAAAGCTTTAGGTTAGACAAGAGCAGCAAGAATCTTAAGAGTGCAAGTTATAAAAAAATAATTTTTTATTTATTTTTTCCCGAAAATGTCGCCCCTAGGACAAGTGCCGCCTGGGGCGGTTCGCCCTCCTCGCCCCCTCGCTACGCCACTGCATATGATTACCAACGACCTCAGTTGCGTGCGTCATTTCATCTTGAGTCTGAACGTAAAATTTACTAGATAATGTGTAAGGAGACGAGATATTCAGGTCTGACAAATTATTTTCCATTTGGGCAAAGCTACAGGTCTACAGCCCAGTTGTCAAGTGAAGAATGATATTGCCAGAATCATATCTGTATCTGTTGCGCAGGATCTTTAGTTAGTTCCAGACTGGTAGGCTTGTGTGGAAAAAATTTGCTCAGTATGCGGAATCTTGACCGATGGACGAAAGAGATTGATCGAAAAAAATCTCTGGAAATGATTTTTCTTGGCATCGAAGAAAGACATCTTACAGCAACGTTAAAATACTGTTAAGGGTAATTAAATAAGTAGTAATTTGGACAGCTAAAATAAGAGCTAGATAAACTTAAGAGAAATAACATAGGACCGAACGATAAGTACGATTATCTGTTAAGTAAAGTTAGAATGACATGTTAAATATATGGAAATAGAACTGAATTTTAACTGAATCATGGAATATCATGGAATATCTCAAGTAGTAAAAATCACGGGTAGCTGATCATCTTCTGCTTTCGTGCCGGAGTCTTACCATTGACCGAAGTCCCCTCCCTCAACACCTAGGCCAACATGTATGCATGACTTTCGTATCTCCGTTGTAGCCTATAACACACGTTCGTGTACTTTACTGCTTGTACCAATGATCATGCATGTACAGACATCTGTTAGGCAAGTACTTGGCTTATCTTGCGATTGCAATGCGAAGCAGGGCCGCACGAAACGCAGTGCACACTCTAAGTGTTTTGACAAGCTGTGCTCTCATCTGGAATGCAATCAAAGCAGTCTGCGAATTGTGCGAGAGAAATGGAAAATCACTCCATCACTGGATTGAGTTCCACTTATTCCAGCCATCCAAGATATGCCTTCCCACTGCCACTTCCCACGAGGCCACGACTCCGACTAAATTACTTTCCAAGGCAGCTTTAACTGCGGAATAACGACCACTAAATCACGTGTTTGCACAGCTTTTACTTTCGCATATTGCGCAACTAGTATTTATTCGTGAAACATCAAAATGCATTCTAGTGGTCCATGTGGAAACTAGGCAAACAAACGAACAGTCGGTAGAAGGATGAGCGCAATTTTATTGTCCCACCCCACACGACAGCCCTCGGCAAAACATAATCAAATCAAGGAAGAAAATCAGCAGAGTCCTCCTTCAGTTGCTTACGACGATAGCATTCTTCCCAAGACAGAGATTCAGTATCCTGCGCAACTCCACACACAAACACACACACAAACACACACACACACAAACACACACACACACCCACACACACACACAAACACACACACGCACACCCACACACACACCCACACACACTTACACAGACGCCGAGGTTTTAGAAACAGACAGACATTGTGAGGCAGACTTTAGTTCGGTAAACAGACAGACCTACAGACAGACAGACAGACAGACAGATAGTCGACGCCATCACCACCCACGAATCAATTCCTACACTGCTTGCAGTGTAGGAATTTTTACTACTTGAGATATTCCATTATATTCTGGCAGTGCCAGTCCCAGGAAGAGGGCGACGCTAATTAATGACCATTTTATCAAACAGAGTCGTTAAACTGAAACAATTGCATCAACCCATAGATTCTCAAAGTCAATCTGAGTTGAGACAACGTGGCACCATCAATATGCCTCATATGTTGCACTTCTAAGATGATCAGTGGTCAAGGCTGATATACGGCTGATCATGCCTAGCCACAATTATTACATACATCACATCTCTATCTCAATAATTACATATAATACATCTCTTTCTCAATAATTACATATAATACATCTCTTTCTCAATAATTACATATAATACATCTCTTTCTCAATAATTACATATAATACATCTCTTTCTCAATTATTACATACAATACATCTCTATCTCAATAATTACATATAATACATCTCTTTCTCAATTATTACATACATCACATCTCTATCTCAATAATTACATACAATACATCTCTATCTCAATTATTACATACAATACATCTCTATCTCAATAATTACATACAATACATCTCTATCTCAATTATTACATACAATACATCTCTATCTCAATTAAGACATACAATACATCTCTTTCTTAATTATTACATATAATACATCTCTATCTCAATTATTACATACAATACATCTCTATCTCAATTATTACATACAATACATCTCTATCTCAATTATTACATACAATACATCTCTATCTCAATTATGACATACAATACATCTCTGTCTCAATTATTACATACAATACATCTCTATCACAATAATTACATACAATACATCTCTATCTCAATTATTACATACAATACATCTCTATCTCAATTAAGACATACAATACATCTCTTTCTTAATTATTACATATAATACATCTCTATCTCAATTATTACATACAATACATCTCTATCTCAATTATTACATACAATACATCTCTATCTCAATTATTACATACAATACATCTCTATCACAATAATTACATGCAATACGTCTCTATCTCAATTATTACATACAATACATCTCTATCTCAATTATTACATACAATACATCTCCATCTCAATTATTACATACAATATATGTTTATCTCAATTATTACATACAAAACATCTCGATCTCAATTATTACATATAATACATCTCTATCTCAATTATTACATACAATACATCTCTATCACAATAATTACATGCAATACGTCTCTATCTCAATTATTACATACAATACATCTCTATCTCAATTATTACATACAATACATCTCCATCTCAATTATTACATACAATATATGTTTATCTCAATTATTACATACAAAACATCTCGATTTCAATTATGACATACAATACATCTCTATCTCAATTATTACATACAATACATCTCTATCTCAATTATGACATACAATACATCTCTGTCTCAATTATTACATATAATACATCTCTATCTCAATTATTACATACAATACATCTCTATCTCAATAATTACATACAATACATCTCTATCTCAATAATTACATACATAACATCTCTATCTCAATTATTACATACAATACATCTCTATCTCAATTATTACATACAATACATCTCTATCTCAATTATGACATACAATACATCTCTTTCTCAATTATTACATACAATACATCTCTATCTCAATTATTACATACAATACATCTCTATCTCAATTATTACATACAATACATCTCTATCTCAATTATAACATACAGTACATCTCTATCTCAATAATTACATACAATACATCTCTATCTCAATAATTACATACAATACATCTCTATCTCAATAATTACATACATAACATCTCTATCTCAATTATTACATACAATACATCTCTATCTCAATTATTACATACAATACATCTCTATCTCAATTATGACATACAATACATCTCTTTCTCAATTATTACATACAATACATCTCTATCTCAATTATTACATACAATACATCTCTATCTCAATTATTACATACAATACATCTCTATCTCAATTATAACATACAGTACATCTCTATCTCAATAATTACATACAATACATCTCTATCTCAATTATTACATACAATACATCTCTATCTCAATTATTACATACAATACATCTCTATCTCACTAATTACATACAATACATCTCTATCTCAATTATTACATACAATACATCTCTATCTCAATAATTACATACAATACATCTTCATCTCAATAATTACATACAATACATCTCTATCTCAATTATTACATACAATACATCTCTATTTCAATTATTGCATACAATACATCTCTATCTCAATAATTACATACAATACATCTCTATCTCAATAATTACATACATAACATCTCTATCTCAATTATGACATACAATACATCTCTATCTCAATTATAACATACAATACATCTCTATCTCAATTATAACATACAATACATCTCTATCTCAATAATTACATACAATACATCTCTATCTCAATAATTACATACATAACATCTCTATCTCAATTATTACATACAATACATCTCTATCTCAAGTATTGCATACAATACATCTCTATCTCAATTATTACATACAATACATCTCTAACTCAATTATTACATACAATACATCTCTATCTCAATAATTACATACAATACCTCTCCATCTCAATTATTACATACAATATATCTTTATCTCAATTATTACATACAATACATCTCTTTCTCAATTATTACATACAATACATCTCTATCTCAATTATTACATATAATACATCTCTATCACAATTATTACATACAATGCATGTCTATCTCAATTATTACATACAATACATCTCTATCACAATAATTACATACAATACATCTCTATCTCAATTATTACATACAATACATCTCTATCTCAATAATTACATACATAACATCTCTATCTCAATTATTACATACAATACATCTCTATCTCAATTATTACATACAATACATCTCTATCTCAATTATGACATACAATACATCTCTTTCTCAATTATTACATACAATACATCTCTATCTCAATTATTACATACAATACATCTCTATCTCAATTATTACATACAATACATCTCTATCTCAATTATAACATACAGTACATCTCTATCTCAATAATTACATACAATACATCTCTATCTCAATAATTACATACAATACATCTCTATCTCAATAATTACATACATAACATCTCTATCTCAATTATTACATACAATACATCTCTATCTCAATTATTACATACAATACATCTCTATCTCAATTATGACATACAATACATCTCTTTCTCAATTATTACATACAATACATCTCTATCTCAATTATTACATACAATACATCTCTATCTCAATTATTACATACAATACATCTCTATCTCAATTATAACATACAGTACATCTCTATCTCAATAATTACATACAATACATCTCTATCTCAATTATTACATACAATACATCTCTATCTCAATTATTACATACAATACATCTCTATCTCAATAATTACATACAATACATCTCTATCTCAATTATTACATACAATACATCTCTATCTCAATAATTACATACAATACATCTTCATCTCAATAATTACATACAATACATCTCTGTCTCAATTATTACATATAATACATCTCTATCTCAATTATTACATACAATACATCTCTATCTCAATAATTACATACAATACATCTCTATCTCAATAATTACATACATAACATCTCTATCTCAATTATTACATACAATACATCTCTATCTCAATTATTACATACAATACATCTCTATCTCAATTATGACATACAATACATCTCTTTCTCAATTATTACATACAATACATCTCTATCTCAATTATTACATACAATACATCTCTATCTCAATTATTACATACAATACATCTCTATCTCAATTATAACATACAGTACATCTCTATCTCAATAATTACATACAATACATCTCTATCTCAATTATTACATACAATACATCTCTATCTCAATTATTACATACAATACATCTATATCTCAATAATTACATACAATACATCTCTATCTCAATTATTACATACAATACATCTCTATCTCAATAATTACATATAATACATCTCCATCTCAATAATTACATACAATACATCTCTATCTCAATTATTACATACAATACATCTCTATTTCAATTATTGCATACAATACATCTCTATCTCAATTAAGACATACAATACATCTCTTTCTTAATTATTACATATAATACATCTCTATCTCAATTATTACATACAATACATCTCTATCTCAATTTTTACATACAATACATCTCTTTCTCAATTATTACATATAATACATCTCTATCTCAATTATTACATACAATACATCTCTATCACAATAATTACATGCAATACGTCTCTATCTCAATTATTACATACAATACATCTCTATCTCAATTATTACATACAATACATCTCCATCTCAATTATTACATACAATATATGTTTATCTCAATTATTACATACAAAACATCTCGATCTCAATTATGACATACAAACATCTCTATCTCAATTATTACATACAATACATCTCTATCTCAATTATTACATATAATACATCTCTATCTCAATTATTACATACAATACATCTCTATCACAATAATTACATGCAATACGTCTCTATCTCAATTATTACATACAATACATCTCTATCTCAATTATTACATACAATACATCTCCATCTCAATTATTACATACAATATATGTTTATCTCAATTATTACATACAAAACATCTCGATCTCAATTATGACATACAATACATCTCTATCTCAATTATTACATACAATACATCTCTATCTCAATTATTACATACAATACATCTCCATCTCAATTATTACATACAATATATGTTTATCTCAATTATTACATACAAAACATCTCGATCTCAATTATGACATACAATACATCTCTATCTCAATTATTACATACAATACATCTCTATCTCAATTATGACATACAATACATCTCTGTCTCAATTATTACATATAATACATCTCTATCTCAATTATTACATACAATACATCTCTATCTCAATAATTACATACAATACATCTCTATCTCAATAATTACATACATAACATCTCTATCTCAATTATGACATACAATACATCTCTATCTCAATTATAACATACAATACATCTCTATCTCAATTATAACATACAATACATCTCTATCTCAATAATTACATACAATACATCTCTATCTCAATAATTACATACATAACATCTCTATCTCAATTATTACATACAATACATCTCTATCTCAATTATTGCATACATAACATCTCTATCTCAATTATGACATACAATACATCTCTATCTCAATTATAACATACAATACATCTCTATCTCAATTATAACATACAATACATCTCTATCTCAATTATAACATACAGTACATCTCTATCTCAATAATTACATACAATACATCTCTATCTCAATTATTACATACAATACATCTCTAACTCAGTTATTACATACAATACATCTCTATCTCAATAATTACATACAATACCTCTCCATCTCAATTATTACATACAATATATCTTTATCTCAATTATTACATACAATACATCTCTTTCTCAATTATTACATACAATACATCTCTATCTCAATTATTACATATAATACATCTCTATCACAATTATTACATACAATACATGTCTATCTCAATTATTACATACAATACATCTCTATCACAATAATTACATACAATACATCTCTATCTCAATTATTACATACAATACATCTCTATCTCAATAATTACATACAATACATCTCCATCTCAATTATTACATACAATATATGTTTATCTCAATTATTACATACAAAACATCTCGATCTCAATTATGACATACAATACATCTCTATCTCAATTATTACATACAATACATCTCTATCTCAATTATTACATACAATACATCTCTATCTCAATTATTACATACAATACATCTCTATCTCAATTATGACATACAATACATCTCTTTCTCAATTATTACATATAATACATCTCTATCTCAATTATTACATACAATACATCTCCATCTCAATTATTACATACAATACATCTCCATCTCAATTATGACATACAATAGATCTCTATCTCAATAATTACATACATAACATCTCTATCTCAATTATTACATACAATACATCTCTATCTCAATTATTACATACAATACATCTCTATCTCAATTATGACATACAATACATCTCTTTCTCAATTATTACATACAATACATCTCTATCTCAATTATTACATACAATACATCTCTATCTCAATAATTACATACAATACATCTCCATCTCAATTATTACATACAATATATGTTTATCTCAATTATTACATACAAAACATCTCGATCTCAATTATGACATACAATACATCTCTATCTCAATAATTACATACAATACATCTCTATCTCAATTATTACATACAATACATCTCTATCTCAATTATGACATACAATACATCTCTTTCTCAATTATTACATATAATACATCTCTATCTCAATTATTACATACAATACATCTCCATCTCAATTATTACATACAATACATCTCTATCTCAATTATGACATACAATACATCTCTATCTCAATTATAACATACAATACATCTCTATCTCAATAATTACATACAATACATCTCTATCTCAATAATTACATACATAACATCTCTATCTCAATTATTACATACAATACATCTCTATCTCAATTATTACATACAATACATCTCTATCTCAATTATGACATACAATACATCTCTTTCTCAATTATAACATACAGTACATCTCTATCTCAATAATTACATACAATACATCTCTATCTCAATAATTACATACATAACATCTCTATCTCAATTATGACATACAATACATCTCTATCTCAATTATTACATACAATACATCTCTATCACAATAATTACATACAATACATATCTCCATCTCAATAATTACATACAATACATCTCTATCTCAATTATTACATACAATACATCTCTATCTCAATTATTACATACAATACATCTCGACATCTCAATTATTACATACGATACATCTCTATCTCAATTATTACATACAATACATCTCTATCTCAATTATTACATACAATACATCTCTACATCTCAATAATTACGTACAATAGACCTCTACATCTCAATAATTACATACAATACCTCTCATCTCTATCTCAGTTTTTACATGCAATACATGCATCGCTTTGCTTGTTTCTATGAGTACCGATTGGAGAGTGTAGCATTTTAGACCAACCATTTACTAAACACAAGATTGAACAATGTGTCCTGTCAGGGTCAATTCGGTTTCGATAGGGTTCTCACTCCACAGCATCATTCAGTCATCGACTGTCCATCCAACTTCTGGCCAACCTGGCGTTACACTTACATGTATACAGGCCTACATCATGCATTAGGGACCTTTGTGTCCCAGTCTATCTCTCTCCTACACGCACAGTCTCCCTGCAAGTTGCAACCATCCAGCAAACCAAAACCCTCTACATAGACAGCTGCAGACAAGCAGGTTCATGTAGATCAACAGGCCTATCTCCAGAAGACACACACACGCACACAGACGGACGGACGAACGGACACACATACAAAACAGTCAGACACACACTGATAGACAGACAGGCACATAGACAGATAAACAGACAGGCAGACAGGTATAGGCCTAGGCAGACAGACCGCATTATGTCCGCTAACAGCGATAGGCACACTGGAGCGACATCTGCTTGCACCAAACGACGATATTGACTTAAATAACTTTGATCGCCGTCTAAATCCAAAGCTATTTATAACCGAAGATTATTCTCCAATGTCTCATCCAGCAACCCAAATAAGCAATTTAATATGTATAATGATCTGTATTTAGACCAGTAATAGTCATCATAGCTAGTTTCTGACAACATAATGCCATGTCTATATAATATATCGCTTACAATTGATTGCATCTAGTATATGCTAAGTGCTAAGCCCACACATTCAAATGCATGTAGGCCTACATGTGAATGCATTCACTTAGTTGATGAGCTACAATATACATCTAAGCCCGCAACAACATAATCAAAGATTTACATTACAATTATAAATCTGTATGTTACGCACTAGGCATACATACATTGTTGATGCGTTACAATATTATAATCCCGTATCATATACGTGTATGTAAGGGCATATAAGGGCATTTGTTTAGCTTTGACGGGTAGCTACGTTTAGCGCCTTCGAGAATTTTAATAAGGCGCTATATAAATAGCCAGATGCACGCATACGTGCATGCATACACACGTGTGTTGTATTATTAGAAAAGTCGAGTAGAAAGCCTTACCCTGCGCTGTAGGCCATCATGGAAGCAAGCATAGCGATGGACGTCGACTCTCTTCACAAGTCAACAGCAGCATATCTGACGTCGTCTGCTAAGACTTCTCCGCTTCTCCATCCAGAAGACAAAGTCGATTGAAAAGACGTCGAATATAGATGGCGCTGCTGTCTTGAGCGACGACGTTTGGCGTGCGAGGCTAAAGAGACGAAGTCTCCTTCACATTCTTATAGATAAGAAGGAGAGAGAGAAGGAGAGAAAGAGAGACAGAAAGGCAGACAGACAGACAGTGAGATAAACAGATAGACAGACAGACAGACAGAAAGCAAGACAGAGTAGAAAGACGATGAGGAAAAGGAGGAGGAGGTGAAGAGGGAGACGAAGAGGGTGAGAAAGAGAGGTAGAGCAAAAGGGAGAGGGAGAGCGAGAGCGAGAGCAAGAGGGAGACGGAGAGGGGAGAGAGCGAGGTACAGTAAAAAGGAGAGGGAGAGGGAGACGGAGACGGAGACTGAGAGGGAGAGGGAGAAGGAGAGGGAAAGGGAGAGGGAGGAGGGAGGAGGAGAAAGAGAAAAAGAAGAAATGAAAAAGGATAAAAAGAAGGCGGAGAAGCAGGAGTAGGAGAAGAAGAGGAGGAATAGGAAGACGAAGGAGGAGGAGGAGGATTATCCTCATTCCTTAACCATCTGACGCACGGCCCACTCCATCTCCTCCTTGATATCCTCCGTCTCTCATACCTTTCCCTCCACCTTTTGCTCCTCCTGGTGTTCTTCCTCTGATCGGTGGATCCTGCTCTTGTTGGTTCCTAGAATGACCAACGTTGCGTTGTTTGTCTGTTTTGGCTATGGAGCCAGGATCGATCGTCGGAAGAACAGAGGTTGGAGTTATCAAGTGGACATATACTTACCAGTTGCAGCCAGACTAGTCCTTGTAACAGGCAGGCACATATATAAGTAGGCAGCCACTGACGAGCATAAGGTAGGAGGAACTGAAGGTGGAGATTATAGACAGTGGCGAGGGGAGGAGGGGGCTATTGGAATGCGATCCTCGCGGTTGTCAGAATTAAACTTTTTGGACACCAACTGGAGTTGTTGACTCGTTGGTTTCCGAAAATGGATACAAACGCTTCATAAATTACGACTTCACAGACAGAGAAGTAGTTGAAAGTGTAGCAGTCTGGCCCAAAATATGCACAACCTAGGTCAAACGCTAACCTATAAGTTACCATTTCATTTTTTAACCCACTCTAGGTTACAAAATGTCTAAAATTTGCACAAACCTAGGTTCATGGTTCAAACACCGACCTATAGGTTACCACCATATTGCAAATCCGACATAAATCATGCACAAACCTAGGCCCTAGGTCTAATCTTCTACCTATAGGTTACCACAATATTGCAAATCCGTAACAATTCATGCACAAACCTAAGCTCTATGTTAAATCCCAAGGAATTTCCAAAAGTTTTCGATGAGTCAGCAGTTTCGTCGAAACCTATAACCTTGGTTAAAAACACCACCTATACTCCCTATTAGTCAAAAGCCAAGGGAATTTCCAAAGTTTTCGACGAGTCAGCAGTTCAACAACAACAAAATCTTGTGTATATAAAATGAATAGACCAGAAAATATTCTCACAGTTCTACTTAAAGACATGTCACCCCAATATAAAATGGAATACTCGAAGAAAAATGTTATTGAATTACAAAAAATTGCTAAACAGAGCGGTTTGGTAGGTTATACGAGAGTGCGTAAAGCGGATTTGATTAGTAAAATTACAGCGAACGAGGCCTCAACAAAAGCTAGTTTGCTTGATGCACCCGTTCCTGACATTCGAATCCAAATACTCGAACCCGTACCAGCCACGACAGCGCGAGAAGTATACGACAAAACTAAATCAGCGATTAATACATTCGCAAAGTGGATCGAAGGGCATATACCTGAAGAACCAAAGACAAAGGTGAATGAAAAGTTAGAAGCACTAAAAGCCAAAGTGAATTCTATATTCAGTAAAATTCATATGAGAACACTCAAAATAAGTGAGACGGCCTCATCCATCAAGGGCTTCACGAAACAATACGCGGTCGAAGGCGCAAGCGGAATTGACGCCACATCTTTTCTTAACACCATTGGAAAACAGGAGGTAGACTTGTTGACAAAAAAATCGTCAGACTAAGGTTAATTTTGTCCTTACCTGCACAATGGAGCGTGTAGATATGAAACTCGTACAAGTAGATTCCACAGATTTTCCTTTCGTCTCTAGGACCGAAGTTGTTTTAAACTCTACCAACCCGAGCGAAATATTTAATAATGCGAGGGATAAAATCTTAGGATCAATGACCGCCTTCCAGATGCGAGGTAGTAACTGGAGACTTAGAGCGGTTACAAAATTAGATATCAAGACGGTCGCTTATAAACCACCGAAGAGTAGTTCTTATATTCCACTACCGAAATGTCTAGCTAATAAAAAGGGTATTGTCAATATGAAGAACAAAGACGAAGAATGCTTCAAGTGGTGCGTAACGAGAGCCTTAAACCCGGCTGATAAGAATTCAGACAGAATCACGAAAGAATTAAAAACACAATCTGAGGAACTTGATTGGTCTGGCATCGAATTCCCAGTAGCTGCAGATGATAATGTTATAAGTAACTTTGAGATAAATAATAATATTAGTATTAATGTCTTTGGTTTCGAGAAAGATGTCCGTCTATTCCCGCTATATTTATCAAAGCATGAGAACGATAAGCGTGTAGATCTGCTACTCATTTCTGATGGAGAAAAGAAGCATTATTGTTGGATAAAGAACTTTAACAGATTGATGGCGGTACAAACAGAAAACACCAGTACTTCGATGTACCATTGTAAAAGATGCTTAATAGGTTTTAGTAGAAAAGATTCGCTACACAAACATACCGAGTACTGCTCCCAACACGCCGCTCAAAAGATAGAACTTCCAGAACCAGGAACTATGTTGAGTTTTAAAAATTATTATAGAAAGATGAGAGTCCCCTTTGCCGATTTTGAAAGTCTAATTAAACCTATAGACAATTGTCAACCAGACCCCAGCATGTCTTACACCAACAAATATCAAAAACACATCCTAAGTTCTTTCTGCTATTACATAAAATGTTTTGACGATGACCTATATTCGCAAGCTCCCGTAACGTTCACAGCGGAGAGCGAAGATGATGATGTGGCTCAGATATTTATAGACACTCGTATAGATAATATAAAATATATTTATAATCGATTTAAATTTCCAAAGAAAATGATATTCGGAAAAAGATCAGGCTCTGTACAACTCGGCTATAGTTTGTCACATATGCGAAGGCAAACTTGGTAAAGATCGAGTTGTCACCTCAACGGTAAATTGTGAGGTGCCGCTCATACTAACTGTAATCTAAAATATAAAGTCCCAAAGTTTTTCCCAGCATTGTTCCATAATCTATCCTGTTATGACAGCCATCTATTCGTAAAGAACTTACGAGGTGATGATAACGAAAAGATTAACTGCATCCCTAGCAACGAAGAAAAGTACATCTCATTTAGCAGAGAAGTTGTAGTTGATAAGTTTGTAAATAAAGAAAATAAGGAAGTACAGGTTAAACGAGAATTACGTTTCATCGATAGTTTTAGATTTATGGCATCGAGTCTTGACGCTTTATCGAGGAACCTGAGCAAAGACCAGTGTAAGAATCTAAGCAAGCACTATTCTGGTAATCAGCTCGACCTCCTACTTAGAAGAGGTGTCTATCCTTACGACTATGTTGATTCCGTCGATCGATCGACTGAACGAAACAGAACTACCACCAAAGTCAGCATTCTACTCAATACTTAACGACTCTGGCATCAGTGACGAAGACTACAACCATGCACAGATAGTATGGAATGAATTCGGATTCAAAACGCTTAGAGAATACCACGATTTATATAACGTAAGTGATGTTCTCCTGCTTGCTGATGTATTTGAGAATTTTAGAGATGTGTGTTGTGAGAACTATGGTCTAGATCTCGCCTGGTATTATACTTCACCAGGGCTTGCTTGGGACGCTGCATTAAAGTTGACTGGAGTAGAGTTGGAGTTGTTGAGCGAGTATGATATGATACTAATGGTTAAGCATGGGATAAGAGGTGGTGTTAGTACCATTTCACATCGTTATGGACAGGTAAACAATAAGTACATACCATCGTTTGACGATAGCAAGCCTTCAACATTTATAACCTATTTAGACGCGAACAACCTGTACGGATGGCAATGTGTAAGAATCTACCAACTCATGTGTTCCAGTGGATGGGTAATGATGAGCTAAACGATTGGAGATCAACACCATGTATATTAGAAGTGGACTTGGAATATCCGAGAGATTTGCACGATCTTCACAACGACTATCCTCTTGCTCCAGAGAGTGTTAAGGTTAAAGAATCGGATGTTAGAAAACTTATACCAAACCTGTGTGATAAATTAAAGTACATAACACACTACAAAAATTTAAAACTGTATGAAAGCCTAGGCTTGAAGATAGCAAAAATTCTTCGTGGAATAAAATTTGAAGAAAGTGCTTGGCTGAAAAAGTATATCGATTTAAATACCAACTTAAGGACCAGAGCCACCAATGATTTCGAGAAAGACTTTTTCAAACTAATGAACAATAGTGTGTTTGGCAAGACATGTGAAAACATAGAGGCTCGCGTAGACATAAAACTGGTTTCAAGCGAGAACCAAGCACTAAAACTAGCAGCAAGAACCAATTACGACACTCGAACTATTTTTGAAGAAGACCTAATTGCCATTCATATGAAACGAACGAAGCTATGTTACAACAAGCCTATATATCTTGGTATGTGGATTTTAGACTTGAGTAAAACTATAATGTACGATTTTCATTATACTTACATCAAGTAAAAGTATAAAGATAGAGCAAAGTTACTTTTTACAGATACAGCTTCTTTAGCCTATGAAATTAAGACCGAAGACTTCTACGCCGATATAGCACCAGACATTAGAAGTAGGTTCGACACTAGCGACTATCCTAAGAACCATCCGTCTGGTATAGAAACTGACATCAACAAAAAGATCATTGGCATGTTCAAAGATGAAACAGCTGGTAAACAGATCGAAGAGTTTGTAGGTTTAAGATCAAAGTTGTATTCGCACCAGATGGCTGGTGCAGACCACAAGAAATGTAAAGGTGTCAGGAAGAATGTCGTCAAGAAATCTATCACTCACGAAGACTACAAAGACTGCTTGTTCACCAAGAGAGAACAATCGAGAAAGATGAATGTCATTCGGTCGCATCTTCATGATGTCTACAGCGAGGAAATAAGGAAGGCAGTGCTCTCAGCGGAAGATGATAAACGAGTGATTCAGCAAGATGGAATCAACACTTTAGCATATGGACATTATTCTCTAATATAAAATGAGGGTTGAACAAATCGATGTCGAAGGCATAACGCTACTTAATATTGCTTTGTCAAACGTGGATCTTATCGAAGCGGCGAAGAAACTAAATATAAATAATTTCCGAGAAGTTTTTCTAAGAGACGAGTTGCCGAAGAGGCCGAGAGCGAACGAATATGGCATTCTTAATCTAGACGATTCTGACGGTAAAGGAACGCATTGGACGTGTTGGATCAAGCGCGCCAATGATAAAATTTATTTCGACAGCTACGGACTTCCTCCTCCTACTGAATTGATAAATTATCTACAAAGGCCGCTATTCTACGACAGCGAACGAATACAACCAGACGGCCAAGTGTATTGCGGTCATTTATGTTTGTACGTCTTGAAGAAGACGATCAACGATGGTTGTAAATTTTAAGAAGTCATAAACGAATTGCATTAAATAATATCACCTATTTACAAACATGCCTGTCGATAAATTTGGACGAACTAATACTGGATCAACTCAAAGAATAGTGTCTGAGGTGTTACTCTATCCCAAGCGAGTAATATCTTTCTAAAACGAGATGGAACGAACGATATGGACGGTGATTTAAATATGAATGGTAATATGATAAAAGGTCTACCGACTGACATTCATCCACCACTCTTAGCCAGCCAGGCCGCGAATTTTGGTCAAGTCGAAACTCTAGTCAGCTAAATGAAAACGAATAACACTGATAACGCGAGACTATACGTGACTGCAGCACCTACCATGACCTCGAATGTAACGACGATAAACGGTTTTATTTACGAAGCTAGTGCTAGCGAATATCGCATAGCGGCTGGGTATAACTTTGAACCGTGGAATGCGCTTCAAAATGCTTGTCATGCCCCCAAATGTTGGATAGCCGATACAGTAACTGATGCTTGGTGACAGATTAAATATCCCGTTCCTTTGTCTATGTCGGGTTTCTACATCATTGCTAGCACAGTATTAAACACACGTCTTACTAGATGGAAAGTTCAAGCGAGTAATGATGGAATAATATTTACAGATATTCTAAGTCCTAAAACGGATGTCCTCGATGCAGGAGTTTTGAACAAATTTACATTTCCAGCATCGTCTAATTACGTTTACTGGCGATTTCATATTATATCCACGAGCCATGGGGCGGAATGGACGGGTATTGGGTTGTTACAGTGGATCCCTACTCTTACTGATATCACACTCTGAAGAAAATGTCATGTCAGTTACGTTCCTAGATTAACTTCGAATACTAGTAATTATGATTTTGAAGCGAGCGCCACTTCTGAATTTCAAAATAACAAAGCCTTCAATGCGTTCAAAGACGAAGGTGAATGGGTGTCTAACGTCAACAGTCAATTCTTTTTAACTATCAAGTGTCCAACAGCTGTAAGAATCTGGAAGATTGGATTGAAAGGAAGGAATAAATCCTCCGAAAGGATTTTTGACTGGAGGATAGAAGGAGCCAACAACTCAGGAAGTTGGAATATTTTATACACTGCACCTAATCCTGCTTACTTAGGAAATACTTATCAAGAATTTTTAATCGATTCCGTAGGAAAATATACATCTTACATGTTGTACTGTAAACAAGCTGAACCGGGCAAGCCTGGATTAAGCGCGATGCAGTTATTCGTGTACGATGACTAAGATTTTCAATGACTATTTTCATTGAAAATTTAAACTACAAGTTCAACAACTTCGTTATCTCCAGATACCATGATATACGGTATGATGTATTCTGATTCCGTTTCTATCCTCGTTTTCATGAAAGAAAATGTCTTGTGTAGGATATTCTTTTCCAACTTGTCATGCAATGACCCCTCGAATACGCTCGTATAATACTCTGTCCCGTTCGGTGCCTCTGCTGTAATTAGGAAGAAATAACCTACCGTGTCGTGCCTTGGGTCGATCTCCTTTTGCTCTTTCTATGGTTTCTTCATCTCTGGAATTATTTCTTTCTCGACGAGTACACTTATAATTTCAGCTTTTTTCATATAACTCGAGCCTACTAGAAAATATTTTTTTTAATATACTACATTCATCTTCTAACCGTCTGATTGAAAGTTTAACAATTTATCTGAAATGACGACTGCATAAGCTTCAGTTCCAGCAGGGATCGCAGCATTGAAAGTAGCCTTGATCTGGATATCGACAACTGATGACTTTAGCCGTTCAGATTGCTCACTCACATCGAAAACGAATAGCGGGTATAAATCTTTGTAGTCAGCAGGAGTGATGTTGCTCTGAGTTACAAACTGGTTCATTCTGTAGAA
Organism: Bimastos eiseni; assembly: GCA_959347315.1. Taxonomy (NCBI): domain Eukaryota; kingdom Metazoa; phylum Annelida; class Clitellata; order Crassiclitellata; family Lumbricidae; genus Bimastos; species Bimastos eiseni. The sequence continues at coordinate 45,454,868 of OY365808.1, read as the reverse complement.
TTTTTCGCTAAAGGTCGCCTCGTCTCTGTAAACTCTAGAAAATTGCTGATTCGGGAACGAAAGGTTGTAGTCGACCGCTGAATATCTGTCCTGGTTCATCATCACATACATGTTCTTGATATCGCAATGATCGAAAATTGATGGATTAGCCTCTTGATTGCCGCTTCGATTCGTTTGAAATCCAACTATGATGTACCTGGGTTTTTCTGGAGCTGTCTTTACACTAAGTAGCCAACTAAACGTGGTAGATACAGGAACCGTTATAGTATCGCAAAGATGGGCTCGATAGGCTACTGGTAACGTTGCCTTTGCTTCAATCGTTTTATACAGCTGCACTCTTTCCATGTCAGACGCTTGAACGTGCGGCATAAACCATGAAATTTTACTGAGGTTGACTTTGCCGGCCGCTACCGCATTTTCCCTAAAAACAGCATCGCTGTCAGGTTTGCGAACGAGAGTTAAAGTCTGCTTCATACCGTAGACTACCTTATCATAATCCTCACAGAATCCAAAAATGTGCTTCAGAGGCACGATGAAGCTAAATGTACCATTTGCAGTTGGTTTCCTACTGAGATACGGATGTCTAATCGCGAAACCCGTGTTATCGTTTATAACAGCAGTCGCGGCTGTATCTTTAGTCCATAATTGGTTATGTCCTTGCGCCAGAGCGAAGTCGTTGGGATATTTCTGCAAGCCCAGCATAGTTGTGGCTTGTCCGGGATGAAACACGCTTTCAATTTCTTGATTCGATAAGGAATACGACATTTGACTGAAGGGATGCATGAGGCCGTTGTTGGCTAAAGCTGCAGCGTCGACATCAACGTAAAAGGTTCCATCCGCTTTAGTGAATTTACCTTCAAATAGCAGGTATGACTCGGAGGGATGGCTGAAGATATCTTGAAGTTCGATATTTATGCGAATTTCCCCAGTGCTAAGATTCGCCCCCGCCACAGGTTCATATTCATGAAATTCATATCTTTCAATTCCCTCGTCTGTAATAGTATATTCAGTAAATCTTAGAATATCTGACTGCATTTTTTAATATAACAAGATTTTATTTTAAGCAAACTTCATTCCAGATCCACGCACCACATCTCGGATCGATATGGCACCGCCGTTACCAGACAGTAAATTATTTATATTCGTCGAAGGGTGTTGATATATTAAATTCTGTAACGTTTCCTTACTCTTTTGACTAAGTGTCGCATTTCCATTGGGAATTATTAACCTCTTTAACAAATCTTCGCTCCGTTGGCTAAGTACAGGCGGTTATGGATTAAACATCTTTGCCACTGCTTTATCAACCAATCGCTTCCAGCATTAATAGCAACGGTCTTACTAACATCTATGGCCTTTTTCCAATATCCGTTGCAGCGTCTTTCCCAGCACTTAATGCGGTTGTTGCTACCTGTCTTGCAGCATTCGAGGATAACATTCTTTTGAAAAATTCTGATATCGTGTCAAATATTCCAGCGCCTCCTACGACGTATCTTTTGGCAAATCTTCTATTAGTTATGACAATTATTTTATAATTGCATCATTACATTTTTATAGCATAACACATTTATCACATTTTGCCTAAGTAACTTATCGAAGATACCGACTATCTCGTTTCTTAATCCAGTATTTCGCGCTATGAAGCCAGCCATTCGTAGTTCCAACATATCCATTAGCGCATCGGGGTCTTGTGGAAGAACTACGACCCCTTCGCCCGTTGAGAACCTCCCTTTCCGCATCGAGAGCAATGGCTTAATGATTTTATTATATTTTAGGTCTCTAGACGATTTGGGCTTGTTCGGATTATTAGGTACATACAAGGCGCCCGTCGATTCAAGAATTTTCAAGTACACGTCCAGATCGTTTTGACTGTATATCGACTCGTTTGGCTCCTTCATCGTCATCAATTCCCATAGCCCTGGAGTTCCCTTGTAGGTGTTATTACCAATAGATATATCGTCTCCTTCGATTGAAATTGGATAGTTTCCGATGAAAAAACCCCCATATCTAGAGTGTATTCCGAAGGTCGTGTCCGTCAACTTTTTATTCGCAGCGTATTCTTTTAAATATTTTGTGGCAATATCACCTAATTCCAAGATTCTAATATCTAAAACGGGATCGTCCGCAAACACATCTATTGAGAGATATTGTGGGAATTGAATCGCTTTCAACGATGTCGATAGCGATGCCGGCAATGCTCGAAGAGCTGTAGAAGTCGCCGTAGTGCTTTCCTCAATCGCGCTTAATTTTTTAGATAGTCCAGACTGCGAGTCGATTATGGGTTTTATCAATTCCCGCTGAAGTACAATGTCCCCTAATTTCTCAGAAAACGAGTCTTGTCTAATATTTAGCTTCATCTTGAGAAAATTCTCAACGATAAAGTCTCGTTTGGCTGGGTCCTGAATTTTTAGAAACGACATTTTAAAGTTGGAAACATAATATTTAAACGTAAAAACGTTAAAACGTAAAACGTAAATAAACGTTCACTTTGTATTCAATTCGTTCTGCCTAGGTGTTTCGTCGCTTCATCTATGTTGAGATTGGTTTTACTCCTGACCTCTTCCTTCATCTGATTAAATTTCTCGAATTCACTTAGAATAACAGAATATTCCAAGTCTGAGATATTATTATCATCTAGAGCTTTTGAAACAAGGTCGCTGATCGAATTGAGTTTCCCTTCAGCTATAGTCCTGATCTTTGCATGTTTTTCTTGTCCCAGCGATAATATTGGGCGGACTTGGGTGGATATCAGAGATAGTGCTCCAGCTCCAGCGGATAAAGATACCACGATAGTAGCGGCGGGTGCGGCTACGACGGAACTTAGAAAAGTTACACCTAATACGCTGAGTCCCGAAGACGTAAGGGTTAACAAACCTCCCAAAGCTTCAACAACTTTAACGGCCTTTTGATATTTTTTACAGATTATTTCTCTCTTTTCACGTTGTCGTAAGATTTCCTGTTGAATTTCAGATATTTCCTGAAGGCGATAAGTGTCTGCTTTGTTCAATTCCATTTTATAATATCAAAGAATATTTTAAAAATGGAATTCAATTTTATTCGTAATTCACATAACATAACGAGTCTCCTTCGTTTATGGTGACAGTCCCAAGATCTCTAAAATTCCTAATATCGAGTAAAATTTCTTCCGCGAATCCAGTAACGGTATCGCTTAGCAGGCGACACCCCGCTTCTATAAATTCCGGATGGAGCGAAATTTTACACGATCCTGTTGTCATTCGGACACCCAAGCCTAACGGTTAAACAACCGTCTCTTGTGAATGAATAGTTATCGCTTGAGGAAAAAATTCCCACCTTATACCGCCCATTTGTCTTTGCGGTCTATACCTGACATCCCACATGCCTTCACACACCTTCCACCTGATGGATCTCGGTTGAATTCTTACTTCTGGAACAATTTTTGGTTTCGTCCACCCCATTTTATGAATTGGAAATAGATACATTTTATATATATACAATATTTTTTAAAGTAACAACCCGAGAAGCGGAATGTTTTTAAATGGTGAATCTGGTCCTAAGATAAGTCCTTCCCCATTTATAAACCTATTACCTACTTTCATATACAGACCTCCTACGCCGTTTAATCCAGATCCTTGATATGGCTTCACGTATAGACCCTGCCCTTGTTGCACTATCTTGTAGGTTTTACCTGGACTATTGACATATATAGCCCCACCCATTCCGGTGACTTTATCAATGACTTTAGAACCAGCCGCCGCACCTATTCCAGTTAATGCACCCGTTGCTAAGCTCGGTAATACGCTAGATAGTAGGAATTTGCCAGCAGTTGCAAGAAAAGGTAAAATTGCGCCGATAAAGACGCCTTCGACTTTAGCGTTATGTATCATTTGTGTTTTACTCATTTTTATAGTCAAGCCTTTCCCATCCTGATACGCTTTAGCTAGTTTATTGTGCTTGGGTAAGAGCTAACACATGCTCTCCGTTTAAATCGCTGTGTTTTAATCCAATACTAACACCTGTTCCCGCTTGTAGCGATCTTTTAATTTTTTCGTTTTGTCCTTCTAAAATATTGACTTGTACGTTCGTGTATCGACTCATTTTATATAAAACTACAAAAACTTTTAAGCTTCTCTAATATGAAACCGTATCGATAATTCCTCACCTCGCAGATTAATTAGTTTACCATTATGATCGGTGAGAGTTGTTTCCATTGTCGAAATCGTGGATAGGGTGATTGGAAGATAGCTCAAATTTATCGGCGTTTTAATTATCTTATAGCCAGGTCTTACATTCGGGAAGAAGGAATAGATAATGTTATCTGTAATTCCGTTGCTATAGGATGCTCCGATGATATCGCTCGTTACTCTCAGATTAGTAACACTCATTATGTCTTCTATATAAATTTAATTCTTGATATCCCTCGGTATATCGCCACCTATTGAAACCGAGGACTTTTCCGATAGAGTTATACGCATAAAAATCAACTATGTAATTCTCCGCTATATGCAAAACTGTCTTCAACGTATTGCTGTTTGCCTCTATCTTAATATTGTAGGCTTCGTTAACCATATCATAATGCACCGTTCTTTCATGCTTCTCTGCACGTATTCGTTAATGTCTGTAATTTCATAACAGCCTTCAGGGATGGTTATAGTAGCCCACATACCTCCACGATTCGGCAAATACGAAAAGCTAATGTTAGTCGCGTCGATGTTTGGGAATGAAAAATATGTTTCCAGATTGACAAGAGCCATTTCATATTTTTTATCTTTATCAAACTGTATCAGCGGATTGAACCGCGTCCTTATTTGCGAAGTCTTGTCACTTAATAATATGTAAAACGATGACTTTGGCTCCGTGTAACGAACAGTCCTTTCGGTGTTGTCTGCAATCTTTTGTTGAATCGATTCCATTTTTAAATTAGCAAAGATTTATTTATAATGGAATGTAGAATTCATCAAAACCGCATCTATACTTTCCGTTATTCTTATTACTAGAGTGATCTATCACTACAAAGCCGTGAGGTTGCTTCTAGGCTCTTTGACATAGTTTCTTAAACTCATCCTTAGACATGCCTGTGCTCACATTGTAGATGTGATCAATATTTTTCAAGTCTTGGGGAAACAAACAGATAAAGTTTGCATTCTCTCTAATTGTCTGTCTCGGTAGTTTGAAATAATTCTGTGCTAGATAGAAACAGTCGACGTTGCTATGCCTCCCTCGGATGTAATAAGTCTCGCATTTATTCTGCTTTTCTAACTGTAAGTCGTCGAAAATCATCAGGTTCTTCTTGTCACGATTCAGGTCTCTCGGGTGTGGCACGACTTCCGATGATTCAAAGAACTGGGCAAGAAATATCAGATTTTTTAACCAATTGTTTTGCCATTTCCTCAACGACAAATGCTGGTGACAGATTTTTTCCTCGAATGCTTTTTTCAAAATTTTGTACTCTGGTTGAAAGAGAGACCTTCCGAATACTTGCAGATTGTCGTAATCTAACCATCCGGGTCTTAGAAGCAGGTTCAACAATAGAGTCCTCTTACCACATCCAGACTTTCCTACGATTAACCCTCTTATACTTCTAGGTAAAAGAGGGTTATTGAATATCTTGGATAATATGTCGCTCCACGATATAAAATTGTTTACTTTCATTTTAAATATATCTAATTGTATTTAAAATGTATTGTGTAAAGTGTAAAACTCATACTGAAACCAAACATATTCAAAATGTTATAACGAAGAATGGAAGGTCAATGATTAGAGGCACGTGTAATGTTTGTGGAAAAACAAAGACTCAATTCGTGAAAGCTGTAGCAGGTGGGGATCTAGTTGGGTCTCTAAATTCAGTAACTAGCGGTATTAAATTACCGTGGGCTAAATTTCCAGGTGAGATGCACTTACCGGGACATCAGTTTACAGGACCAGGAACTAGACTATATTTGAGAATGAATCCTGATGGAACTCCTAAAGATTGGTCGAAACCCGTTGATAGAGTCGATAACGCTGCATATTATCATGATTTAGCTTATAACCAGCACGCGGATACGGTTTCTAGGAATATCGCCGACAGAGCAATGATTAATGAATTGAATAATATACCTAATCCTAACTTACGGAAGCGAATAGTAAGAAGTCTTGTCAAACCTATATTATCTACCAAAGCTAGTCTCGGGTTAGGTTTAAAAAAGCTTAAAATTACAACCCGATCTGAAATGGACCAATCAATTAGCGAATGAATTGCATAAACCTGTAGTAAGGTATTTTAGAAAAAGGAAGGTCTTTGCTGGTGGAATAGATGAAATTTGGGCTGCTGATTTAGTCGATATGCAGGCATTCGCTAAAGATAACGATGGCGTGAAATATCTATTAACCGTCATAGATGTGTTTTCCAAGTACGGGTGGATTGTGCCGTTACATGATAAGAGTGGACAATCTACAGCTTTTGGTTTCTTGAAAATATTAGAGAGCGGGAGAAAACCGGGTAAGGTTTGGGTGGATAAAGGAAAAGAATTTTATAATAAAGACGTAAAGAATTTGGTTGAGTTGTACTCTACTGAGAATAAAGAAAAATCCTGCGTAGTTGAGAGATGGAACCGGACTATGCGAGAGAAAATGTTTAAGTACTTTACAGCTAATTCAACAAGGAGATATATCGAAGTGTTAGGCGATATGGTTAGTAATTATAATGAAACAAGACATAATTCTATTAAAATGACGCCCGTTAAAGCTTGTATGAAAGTGAACGAGAAGGTTGTTTTATGAATTTGTACGGTGATGAGATTTCGGAACCTGTTGTGCCTAGGTTTTCATTCAGTGATAAAGTAAGAATAACTAAGAAAAAGAACATATTTGAAAAGGGGTACACACCTAGATGGACGGAAGAAGTTTTTACAGTATCCCAGATTCAATACACGGATCCTCCAACTTTTAAGAAATATTTAGAATCGAAAAGATTGTTAGGAAACATGGGAAGAAATCGCTAGTGAAGTGGTTGGGTTACCCTGAATCGTTTAATTCTTGGTGGTCACGTGATGACTCATCATCGAAACTGCTGACTCGTCGAAAACTTTGAAAATTCCCTTGGCTTTTGACTTATAGGGAGTATAGGTGGTGTTTGTAACCAAGGATATAGGTTTCGACGAAACTGCTGAGTCGTCGAAAACTTTTGGAAATTCCTAGGGATTTAACCTAGAGCTTAGGTTTGTGCATGAATTGTGACGGATTTGCAATATTGTGGTAACCTATAGGTCGGTGTTTGAACCATGGACCTAGGTGTGTGCATATTTGAGACATTTTGTAACCTAGGATGGGTTAAAAAATGAAATGGTAACCTATAGGTTAGCGTTTGACCTAGAGCTTAGGTTGTGCATATTTTGGGCCAGACTGCTACACTTTCAACTACTCATAGACAAATCCGCTCACACTCACACACTCACACACTCACGCACTCACGAACTCACACACTCACACACACTCACATACGTTTATAGATATTTTCACTTGAGTGGCACCTATTGATGTTCATTGTGATAGTTAAACTCACACATGACTGTGATTTGATTAAATGATTTCTGTCTACCTTGTTTTTTCTATTGAATCGCACCATCAGTTGTGTGAATATAAAGACAGGTATACATTTGAACTTATTGAAAATTGAAGCTGCCGTATTTCCAGTTCTTATAGCAGCGCGAGGCACTTGTTTGTAGACAGCAGATGTGTCAAAACGTTTAGTGGTGGGCCGGTGACAGTATTTTCCAGCAAGTGGCGGGCCAGGTTGTCAAAGTCACCTAAGCAAATAAGGGTAGCGATCTGACACCAGACTCACAACCGCCCTCTGGGAGCGGACCCAGTTACACCATCCCAAGAAAATATTTCAACGTGAATCTCAAAGTGAGGCGTGATCTGAGACGGTGATCTCGCTTGACAGGTGGGAGGACGCCCAATGAGAGGAGTAGGATATATGGGGGCACGCGTATAAATTGTACCCTATTAATTGTATCCTATCTTTGTAAAAGATGGGGACGACTTGTCCCCCTCGAGCCCCCCCCCCCCGGGATTGCCGCCCTTGGGCGTGATTAATATCAGCGTTATTACAGAAGCGTGTGCAATAAGTTGTTGTTGATGAAAAAGAGACCACGCCTTGTATATGCACGTATCTTCCACTGTGATCCTATTACGTTGTTATATCGAATAAGGGATCGGTGATCGGTGACAGAGGCTGGAGTGAAGGAAGGTCTAATTAAAGGATTGTCCGATGAAGTCAAGCGGGGTACGAATACGTAAGATACGAGTGGAACATGTGAGTCTAGAAATGACAAAACGTGAAACACAAGACAACGACCGATAGTCAAGACAAACAACAACAAAAAACGAAAGATATGAATTATTCGCGAGGGAAGATAAGAAGCGAATTTAGGATGGCAAGAATGTCCAAAAGACGACGCGGAGATGAGTGATGGGTGCAAAAGAAATAGATTAAGTAAAAGATCAGACTAGAAAAGACGAATTGGCCAATGACTTGAATGGAATGAGTCCCGGAGGATTGAGGAACGAAGGAAATGATTCCGTGATTAAGCAAAGGAAATAATAGGATCAAGTAACAAGGATCTGATGATCAGCCATGAACAGTTGCACACAGACCAATGTGCTTAGGCGCAGATTCCTGACCTGGAACTTGTAGGATACGAACAGAGCATCTCAATGCAGTTAAAGACAGATAGTGAACACAAAAGAGATGGACAGGAGAGAGAGATGGAGATGGAGGGAGAGAAGGAGAGGGTATGAGAGAAAAGAAAAGAAGAAAGAAAGAGAGAGAGAGAGAGAGAGAGAGAGAGAGGAAGAGAAAGCAAGAGGTAGAGAACGACAGCGATTGAGACGTACATGCAGAGAGACAAAGACAAAGACAGAGAGTGAGAGGGACACATGAATAGGGAGCGAGAACTGTCAGCAGAATACAGACAGAGAGATAGAAGAGTCATTTAGAGGGACAAAACAACTTATGGAGGAACAACGGTACGCAGACATAGAGCACAACAGCGAACATAATAAGAATGAGCTGATCTCTTTTTATACTTAGCTCATCACGTGTAGACGCACCTTGATTAGTCAGTCAGTATCGCCTTTGAATCGGAAATCTACGGAAATGGTCGGAATGTTTCGTATGTAACAAACGAAGCGACGTTGAATCAATTTGTTGCTTTCTCCACCAATTCCATTACATTTACTTTGAACTGACAGGAAGTGTGTTGTTGCGTTACAACAAGAAAAAACAGTCGTTCTTTTATACTGAGTTTTATTTACCTATTAAAAGAAATATTTGTGATTATACGGACAAACTTTGAGTATTCGTTTATTTAGCATCTAATGTGAAAGCAATGCTATTATGACACACTCACACACACGCGCGCACGCACACGCACACACACATATATATTTATATACATGTATATATATATATATTCAATTCAATGTATATTTAATCCAAACAGAGTTGATGAATGTTGAAGACAGCATATCATCATAATATTCTCGTATCGCTGCATGAGCATGCAATCTATAACGCTGCAGTAGGCTATATAGTCCATTAATAAATAAACGTTTCTTAATGCTTAGATTAGTCCTAAACCCATTTAAATAATAAATAACAATATTTTATTTTTTAAAACAGACATGAACGCATTACGGTTGTATGTCATTATTATTTTTAAACGGACGATAACAAGTTATTACAGAAGTCGAATTCAACTGTGTGGTACCAATGCAAGACTCCGTTAGCCATACTACTCATTTGCCAGCTCCATCTTGTATGTGAAAGACTGACAGTACCTTTGGGGAGCGTCATTGGAATCAATGGCGCGTCCACGCTCATCTCCTGCTCATCTTTCCATTATCCTAAACTACTTCCCAGATAATTTAGAACGCGCTATAATGAATGTAGGCTAATTCACGTATTGTAGAGAGGGCTGTTTTCTGTCGGACCATGAGACTTATAAAATTAGACGAGTGACAGTTATTAGCCATGAGAAATCTTGAAAAAAACAACAGATTTGAATCATCTAGGTTTTTGCATACATGTAGATCATAATGTTAGAGCGACTCCTTCCGTGGTTTACTTGTAACTAAAGTTAAGTCTGGTGTGGGTGTCGTCAGTTCACTTTCCACGAGGTTACTGAGCGACTCGATTCACCAACGAGAGTACTTCGCTAATGCGGACTTGATTTGGTATAGCACCGGTGAATAAGCTGGTCTCCCTGACGTGGCTTTAATGGGCGCTGAAATTTTTCGAAGAATTACATCACATTTACATTACGATCTGTTGAAACTTTTCGAATAAGATCTCTTTAACAACATTACATGAGAAGGGCAATGGTTCTAAAAACTGATCTAAAAATTTATCTCCGTCGGTAAAAGCCTGAGATTTCAGAGCGACATGTGCCCTCTTCTTCTTCGTCACATTCCTTTTCTCTTCATCATCATCATCATCATCATCATCATCATCATCTTCTTATTCTTCTTCTTCTTTCTTCTTTCTTCTTCTTCTTCTTTCTCTTCTTCTTCTTCTTCTCTTCTTCTTCTTCTTCTTCTTCTTCTTCTTCTTCTTCTTCTTCTTCTTCTTCTTCTTCTCTTCTTCTTCTTCTTCTTCTTCTTCTTCTTCTTCTTCTTCTTCTTCTTCTTCTTCTTCTTCTTCTTCTTCTTCTTCTTCTTCTTCTTCTTCTTCTTCTTCTTCTTCTTCTTCTTCTTCTTCTTCTTTCTTCTTCTTCTTCTTCTTCTTCTTCTTCTTCTTCTTCTTCTTCTTCTCTTCTTCTTCTTCTTCTTCTTCTTCTTCTTCTTCTTCTTCTTCTTCTTCTTCTTCTTCTTCTTCTTCTTCTTCTTCTTCTTCTTCTTCTTCTTCTCTTCT
>OY365808.1:45260090-45443795 GCA_959347315.1 Bimastos eiseni | reverse complement strand
GGTAACAGCATCAGCATCCACTTTCAAAATTAAAGCTGTATGTCCTTTGACTAATTAAAAGGCAATATCATCAGATATAAAGATATCAAAATAGAATAAGACTGTATTAATTAAGAAATTAACTAGTTATAAAACAAACAAATAAAGCAAACCTCACAATAAAGTTACTAAACGTCTTGTAGGCTTGATCGAAAATTATAAAAAGTCCCCATAAAATAAAATTAAACAATACAAATCATGGGGTCTATTCTTTCTCTATACGTATTGAAAAGAAGGTCCTAGGCCTAAACAATAATTTAATCATAGTGAGACCATAGTAAGTATGACACTTAGAAGAGAGTAGTAACTGATAACTTTGACTAAATGGAGCGCTCATGAGTAGTAACCTTGAAGGGGTGCTATATAAATTTTCGTAAGGAATGAATGAATGCACTTATCATACGGATCACGGATACGATACGGTCTTTTACTTTCATTATACCTGTCAACTGTAACAATTAAAAAATTTACTTTTCTTGCTTTCCCTGCAGCAAAATGACTAATAACCGTGTCAAAGTTAGTTGTGCATGTCAAAAAGCGTTCAACTGAAAGAATTGCTAAATTGGAATGTAGTGATTTACTAATTGTGGGTCTTAAGTACGTTTTAATTAGTTTATTATAATTAGTTTTAATTTTGAAAATCCAAATTCTGTTTGGGCAATGACTCTTTCATCAACCCAGATTCTAATTAAGAAAGATTGTCAAAGAGCGTTAAACTTAAAGAATTGCTAAATTGGAATGTAGTGATTCTCTAATTGTGGATCTTAATTACGTTTTAATTAGTTTATTTTAATTAGTTTTAATTTTGAAAATCCATATTCTGTTTGGGCAATGACTCTTTCATCAACCCAGATTCTAATTAAGAAAGATTTTTCGATAAATCCAACTTCTATTTAAGTTAGATTTCGATTGTGAATCCAACTTTGCATTAATTTTATCATCACTCAAAGTAAACAAAAACGTCTTTCATTACTCAAATTTCTGTTTCATAAAACTTTATCTGCATCAATACATGATGCATTTTGCAAGTTTTTTCATAAATCAAATTTTATTTAAGCAGCGATTGTCCTTAATTAATCCAACTTATTACTTAGGAAAGAATGATTTTTCCTCAATCTAAGAATTTGCGCATTATTATAATTGCAAATTTTATTTCATTTTATAGGTGCGAATGTCATGGCAAAATAGACAGTTTGCAGCGTATCTATTAACACTAGGTGCCATTCGATGGTCCTTCTGTATGTCGTATATGTTAGTTTTATGTCGAGAAGAAGCAAGAAAGCGTATAATGGTGCCTGGTTTAGACAAGAGCAGCAAGAATCTTGAAGAGTGCAATTCATGCAACAAGAATTTTTTATTTATTGTTTGCCAAAATGCCGCCTCTAGGACAAGTGCCACCTGGGGCCACTTTGCTCATTCTTATTTTTGGTGCCTGGTTTAGACAAGAGCAGCAAGAATCTTGAAGAGTGCAAGTTATACAAAAATAGTTTTTTTGTGTTTTTCTAGAAAATGTCGCCCCTAGAACAAATGCCGCCTGGGGCGGTTAGCCCCCTCGCCCCCTCGCAACGCCACTGCTTGTACAGGCTGTATTATTCTGATTGAGTTTATAGGCTAATTACTGGAGTGGCAACTCAGATGATTCTGTATAACGTTTGCATACTGTTGCATGCATAGGCCTACATGTATATGGAGTCTTGACGAATGTTCTGTAAAGCAAAATACACGGGCCTGAATTTCCACGTTGGTAGGCCTAGTTCCTTTTATGGCGATGTAAGGTCTTTATATTTTTCTAATATTTATTACTCATTCAAACTTTTTACACGTAGACTATCATTACCGGGAATGAAATTTACGGATTTTAGGGGATCCCGTAAAACAATCGTTTATCTGTACAGTAATGTTTATTCTCGTTGCGTTGTTGCATGGTCCCACAACATATTATCCTATTATACATCGAAGAGGTGCAATCGAGACATGGATCGTCCTGATTTGTGTGGACCAGATGCGCTCCAGAATGACCTGCGGTCGTGGTCTCTAACGTCCTCTGACGTCACGTCCTCATTGTCGTCCACTTCGACGAACAGACGATCCTGAAGTGACGTCGTTTCTACGTCATCGTCCGTGAAGGCATTCGTCGTCGCTGAGTCGCCATCTAGCGATTGGTTTCGTCTTCGCTTTCGATCAAAGTGTGAGATGGACGACCGTCGTCTGTAATGACTGAACAAAGCATAAAAGAACATATTTATTTGCTTTTAATACAAATATAATCTTCCAAATTATCCTAATGTCACACAAAGATACGTCAGGCAAAGACTTAAACAACAAATCAAGTGGCAAAACGTTAAGAACGTAATAATAGTCCACATCGATTTCATTACATGATTAGAACTTACCTATTCACAGCCTACTAGGTTCAGTTCAACGACACTGTGTGATAACATAGAACATTAGAGTCGCCTCCCTCCTTTATCCAGGGTTGGGACTGGCATTGTCAGAGTGCAAACAGTGGAGGAGTTATTCAGGGCCTGTATTCTGTAAGGCCTTTAAAGGATCTGTCTTATTTAGCGCATGTTTAGCCTATCCAATAGCGCTATAGATGGTAGACAGTATTTTCAATGACTGAATTCAATAACTATATATCTGGAACCTGGCTGTCATACCAAATCCTTTGTTACACCGTATAACTTTCATTAAGTGTGTTATTTTTTTATTTCTTACATTTCAAGGGTGATGCGACCAACTACAGCAAAACTCAATCAACCATAGACCATACTGAGTTTCACAAAAGGACTTCGAGTCTGAGTGAAATCCAATGATGGACACTTCCATAAATTGCATTTAATCGGGTAGGACATTTTTGTCGAGCAAACTTTTAGATGTACGTTAGGATATAATATGTATATATTTATATATAGATATATATATATGAGCGTTTATTTATACAGCGCATTTAAAGGCCTTTTCACTGGTGCTCCTATGTGATACTTAGTTGTTAAGCTGCTCAAATATTTGTGAGCTGTAATCAGTAGGGGTGCTCATAGTCCAAGGGACAGTTGAAGGGACGACGATCTTGGGAGGCCAGGACAGAGAGAGAGACCGAGGACCGGATAGAGGCAGGGTAGGGAGGGATCTGCATTTGGGGTGGGGGTGGATTGGCTTACTCTAGTTGTTTTTCATATTTGGTCATTGGCGTCGTTGTGGGTGGGCAGACAAGGGTGTCGCAGAATCGACCGATGTTGCAGTAGCAGCAGACGACAACCGCCATTGCTATGGCAACGGCGCCTGTCAGAGTGAAGCCGACCATCTGGAGACTGTGCAGCTGCGGAGGATGCTGCGGTGGCACCAGGAAATCCGGAATGGCATCTGAAAAGAGAGCGAAATATCATAAGCAGCAGCAGTAGCAACGGCAGGATCAGCCTCATCATCATTATCAGCTACATCAATGTCAGCCTCATCAACAGTACATACGTCAACATTAGTGACATCAACGTCTGTCTTATCAGTTATGAGAAGAAGAAGAAGATTAATAACAGTGGAAGTAGAAGAAGTAGTTGCGATAGAAGTAAGAATAGTAGCAGCAATAAATAACAACAACAATAATAATAATAATTATTATTATAATGATAATAGTGATAATAATAATAATTATAATAATAAAAATTATAATAATAATATTAACAATAACAATGATGATGATGAGGATAATAATAATAATAATAATAATAATAAAAGTAATAATATTTAATAATAATAGTAATAATAATAATAATAATAATAATAAGAGCAAGAATAATAATAAGAGTAAGGATAAGAAAAGGAATACGACGAAGAAGGAGAAGAACAAGAAGAGCAAGCAGGAGGATCAGACGAAGAACACAATGATGAAGTGAAGAGGAAGAATAAGTAGAAAGAGAAGAAAACGAATATTAAGGCAACTTAACATATTAAATTGATTTAATTTCGACTTAAATACACTACCGAAATACGAGAGAAATGACTATAAATAATTTGTTTGTTTGGTAGGTAATCGATATTCAGGGACTTATTGACAATATATAGGTTTTTGGCTGACAAAAAACACAGAACCATAATCTTAAAGTCATCTGTCAATCATCAATCATTCGAAGTTTCTATAGAGCCTCTTTAAAGATCTCTGCTCATCCGTGACCTTTTCGAGATCTCAAACTCAATACACTTTTCAGCACTGGATTGACTAAACGAAACGATAACTTAGTCCGACATTTTTGCATCGCGTTGGATCAAAGATGACAGTTGATCCCTATAATTAGAGTCAGGTCTACTCAACTGGGTGATTTCCTTACGTTCTTCGCAGTGGTTGCCATGGTAACCGAAAGGGCAATGGCACGAGTGGCCGTAAGGATTGCTGTTGCAAGTTCCGCCGTTCTGACAGGGGTTCGATTCACAGGTGTTGATGAAGACGTCGCAATTTTCACCTGAGACATTTAGAACAACACAGCAACGGGTGGTAAATGGATAATAGTAGGATACGCTGGTTGAAAGGGGTAAAGCAGCGTATTTACTTTCCACTTCTAGTTATAGTTTCTGTTTTGTTTTAACCTTCCAGTTTCGTTTTCGTTTTAGTTTTGCATTTGTAGTTTCAGTTCCAGTTTTCATATATTTCCAGTTCTAGTTTTACTTAGTACTTAGTCCTTCTTGTGTAGGTCTACACATCGAGCAACGCATTTCCTCTATTCGTCTCTATCCAAAGCCAGTGGCTGGGCCTCCTTCCACGATATCTCCAAACATTTTAGGTCGTTTCTTGTTTATTTATTAATTTATTACCGAAATGTGTACACACACGCCTCGACGGCGCAATTGCAGTTATACTGCAGAGCAATGGTGCGCGAAGGACTTGCTCAAGGTCCCTAAGCAGTGACGCCCCGGACGAGGCCCGAACCCGCGCGCTCAGCACACACTGAACGTTACGGACTAACCGCTCTAACCGATCGGCCACTGTGTCTCTTATGGTCTCTGGCCAGTTTTTTCTCGGTCTTCCTCTCCTCCGTCGCTCTCCCGCATATATAGTTCCAGTTTTAGTTTCCATAAACTGAGCTAGAACTTTTAGTTAACGCTACTTTCAGTAGAGGTTGACTTAAACAACACTGGGGTTAAAGCAAAACGAGAACGTCAGAGGTTTCATCATTCAATCCGTTCGAGAGACGACTGAACGGCAGAATCTTGACATCCGCTGTTTGGAGATAGTTTCGCCTTCTAATACGCTGCTCATGGGTTCCAACTTCAATTGCGACGGTTACTGAGTACAGTGAGTAGTGACATTTAGCATGTTCCCTTTACTCAGGGCCATCGACTGATAATTAATTAAACCTTGACTGTATGCATGATAGCATAGACAAGCATTTTGCTGCATACCTGTGAAGCCCGGATTGCATTCACAAACGTAGTAATCTCCGTGATCGAAGCAGACGTGCAAGCAAGGGTTCGATTGGCAAACAGTCGCCTACAATCCGTATAAAAATAGACCCAGGAACTGTAAATTGTTATGACGATTCAATCGAATACAGGTTCTGTTTTAGTTGTGAAAACCAGTTTCAGTTTAACTGACTTCGTCTTCTGACGTCGCTTGAAGCATCTCGACATGCAGTAATATAATGGGATTCAATCGCTAACTTAACAATCCATCCAACCAATATCGAACACTCAAGGCGTACCAAATTCAATGCAAGGTCGTGTAAGTCAGTTTAGATTGAGCATTTTAGGGACTATGTTGTATTGTATTGCATTTACAGATTTATGTAGCGTCTCTTACGAGGAGGCCAACTGCCCGATCGTAGAAACGCCTCAAGACAGCGCGTGGCGACTGCAATATCATCGTTGAGATCATAGGTCGAAGGTCAATCCAGTGCATAATATGATCGACTGATCCGTAGTCACGAGTAGCGGTACACGAGGGGCTAACAAGAAGGTCAAATCGGTCAATGGAGCGGAAGGACCAACCAGAAACAGACGACAGGAGTCAGAGAATTGAATCACCGAGATAGCGGGGAGTAAAACCTATGATCGAGAAGCAGCAGTTTATATAACGAATTCTGACAATAAGAGAAAACTAATGTAACTGTTCAATCACGAAAGTAGAAATGTCAGAGAAGCGGGTGTGCAAGCTACATGTGGCTATCAGAGGGCAGCTAAATTTAGCACCAATTGATATGTTAAATAACGCAGGTATAGATCCTTGAAACACCACGATGACACCCAAAGTATATTTGCATCTCTAATTCTCTAGGTATAACATTACAAAATACATGTATAGTTGTATGCATGTAATTTGATCGTATTATTGCTCCCGTTACGACGTTCATCAGCCGGGCAACGAAGAGCCTTAAGAACCGTAGGCTACTAAGACTAGAGGAAGAAAGGTTTCAGTTGAGAGCGAAAGAAAATCTCCTCAGGAGAGTTGCGAGCACAAGGAGTTAGGGTTCCAGAATGAAGAGGCACTTATGAGCGCCGATCAGATACAATGCGCTAACTAGGAACAACATACTATCTAACGGAGCTGACAGTTGAAGATAGAGAAAGAGAGAGAGAGAGTGAGAGAAACGGACGGACAGAGAGAGAGACAGAGAGAGACAGAGAGAGAAGGCGAGGGGGTTTTCACCATGACTGAAAGGAAGCTGAAAAACGTACCCGCATACTGTGTACCTTAATAGTACCAGCTTTAGAAGCAAGAAGCCAACGTGGAGAACAAAGAGTAGGTCTACATATGTGTACGTCTATATATTTGATGTGGTCTTGGTAACGTGATAATTCGCATACGATTTACAAATATAGTTCTACGGTATACATCAGTCCAATTTGTTCATTCATAAGCGTAACATTCTATCTCTATGTCTCTCTGTCTCTCTCGCTCTCTCTCTTTTTCTGTGTCTCTCTCTGTCTCTCTCTCTCTGTCTGTCTTTTTCTTTCTCTCTATCTCTTCCGTCAGATGTGTGCCGTCGATGAGGTTTTTACACAATAGCTTCATTTCTGTTTGTCTCCGACTGTAGCCAGGGCTTGTCTCATATCCATGTTATTTTCGTCATGATCTTTTCGGACATTTTCCATCTACATCTTTATCTGTCTTCCTAGACTCCTTGCTCCCTTCACGTGTCTATATAACTAACGCCATTGCTGGTAGCCTCTTATAATACATTCGTGTTACATATATCTGAACCGTCAGCTTTCCTTTCCTGATCTTGTCTACCGTTGTTTCGATGTCCCAGCTCAATCCGTCCCATCTGGTTATCCCCGCTATTCTTCTTAGCCAGCTCATTTCTTCCACGAGGATTTTTCTTTCATTCTGCTTCTGCAGGGACCAGCACTCTGATCCATACAGCAATGTCTACCGGAGTGACAAATACCATGTACAATTTCAGTTTTGTTCTTGGTGATATGCTTTTCGTCTTCCACATCCTACTCAATTTGCCAAACATTGCTAATACGAGGCCAATCCTACGCTTTATGTCCTTTGTGCATTGTCAATCTTCCGTTATTACTTATTACTCCTCCCAGGTACACAAACTCTGAGACTTTCTCCAGCTCCTCTCTCTCTCTCTCTCTCTCTCTCTCTCTCTCTAATCTCAGCTTCAGCTTTTCAGCTTTTTGTGTTGTAGTCCGACGGACAGTGTCTTAATTTTTCAGCATTTATTCTGAGTCCAAACCTTCTACTACGTACCTGCCTCTACCTAGCTACTGACCAAATACATTTAGTTTTATACCCACATCGTACCAACAAAACCACAGAATACATACCTCAACGCATGATACGGTTGATACCTTCCAAGATTAATCAGATTTTAAATATTCAAGCGAAGCATTAATAGGCAATACCAGTCATTATATTATGTGATTTTCGAAAACTAGAGTTCCATTCTGCGAAGCTCCTCTTCTGATTACTCAAATACCTTGTAGGAACAATCGTCTTTGACATATCCTCGTCGGCAGAGACATTCAAAGGCTCGAGGTTTCTCACTTCCTCCGCCGTCTTTTGTTCCTCCTCCTCCTCTTCCTTCTCCTTCTTGTCCGCTTCCTTCTCCTCCTCCTTCTCCTTCTAAGACTTGGTTTGTCAGGCGACAGACTCCGTCGTTCCTACATGGATTTGGGGAGCAAGGAGAACTGTAGATCAGGTCGCACAGCCTTCCTCCGAAACCTGAAATGATTCGCTGAAAACTCATTCATTCATCAATTACGGAGATTTATATAGCGCCTCCTTGGTTACTAATCAGAATTGCTCCCTACCCAACCCCGCGTAAAGGCTAGTGGAGTCGGTATGTACCCGCCTGAGAACCACCTATCACATCCAAGAGGAGGATGACGATTTGGAAGATGATTGCGAAATAATTAGTTAGGTAGAAAGTTGAATAAAATGTCATTCGCATGCTAAGTTGAATCGAATTAATAGGTCTCAGCACAGCATTTATCAGGCCATTTTATGGCAATTCTGAATGCAGTCAGAATTTCGAACGATATCATCATTGTCGTCGTCGTCGCCGCCGTCATCATCATCATCATCATCATCATCAACAACAACAACATCGTCATTATAATTATTATTATTGCAACTATCATTATTATAATAATAATGTCTTAATATTAGAAAATAATTGATTATAGTTTATTGAACAGAAATCTTTGACGCTCATATTTCGCACAGCCTCAAATGTGCGTGCTATACAATGTGCTAACATTGTCTGCAATCGTAGTCGCAATCCTAATTCATAAGGCGCCGCTTAAAACCCAGGCGCAGGGCACCAGCTTATTCACGAGTGGTGATATTAACAGGCAGAGCAGAGAATCTGCTAGCTAGAATCTGCTAGACTAACTAACCGGCAACAGATGAGATGATGAATAGAACGAACGAGTGACCAACTGAATGTCTGATCAATTGTCTGCTTGCATGCATGTTCTGAGAGCATGGTGAACAGTTGACCGTTCTGCCGATTAACTGGTACACCGATTGACTGAACAGTGGACAGACCAGTGGAGCGATCAGCGGACTTACCATGCAGTGGATTGACCGATGGATTGACCAGTGGACAGACCAGTGGACCGATCAGCGAACTTACCAGTGGATTGACCAGTGGATTGACCAGTGGACTGACCAATGGACTGACCAGTGGACTGACCAGTGGACTGACCAGTGGACTGACCAGTGGACTGACCAGTGTACTGACTGATGGACTGACCGGTGAACTGACCGTTAGAATGACCGGTATACTGACCCGTACACGAATCATTAGACAGGTTGATGGGTGTGCTGACCTGGGACGCAGTAGCATCTGAAGCTGTTCCTCTGTTTGCTATCGACGATGCAGATGCCATTCAGACATGGATTGGGATCACAAATATCCATCCCTTCTTCTCCATCACCATCCACCGCATGCTCAACCTCAGTCTTAGTCTTCCCTTGCGCTGTAGTGCAGTCGGTGGCGCTATTTGCGTTGGTGCAGGGATCGTTGAGCTCATTGTCTTGAACGACGCAGGTTGTATCGTTCTGCGTTGGACAGGTGGTCGTCCCGTTGCAGCGTGAACGGTCGAGAACAACGGATGCGCAGGCGGCAGATGATGATTCAGCTGAAAACGTAGTTTTGAGAAAGGAGAAAACATCTAAAACGGTTTGTTACGGATATAGGCCAAATGTAGAATGCATGAGATATAGATAAAAATATATGGCTCCTCAAGTTCATCGACGATTTTGCGGTTTTGAGAAACTTGGCCTTATTAATCTGTTAGTTCAGATACGAATGAAAATTTTTGGGAATCTAAGACTGATATTTGAAACTGCTAGGATGTATGTAATCGTTGCATACAGATGTCTGTTGTGGGTGTTAATGAACTTTTAGAAAAAATGAATTTTTATCAATTGGGCCGGTATTGAATATATCAGAATATTTGTGATTACTACGACAATGTGAATCAACTTGACTTGATCCATTTATGAACTGATGAACTGAATGTTTCACTAACATAGCAAGTCACGTAATTTAAAAAAAACCATGAGATAATTCAATTCATTACTGGAATGGCAAAGATTACTGAAAATAATAAACAATATTATATACTGAGAGTGTGCACAAATTAATTAATGAAAAAATATTTATTGGACGCTCTGTATGCTAGTAAACATGCAGCAAAAACCGGCCAAAACTTCATTGAAACAATGGTTGAAGTCTGCCATGAAACGCTATAATGAGTGAACAGATTCAAGCTCAAAATTGAATCAAGTGAACTTGAACCACTGTTGTACAAACTTACAGTAGACATTCAGAGCGAATTAAAGAAGCATAAGATTCACTAATGAAATTTGGTATGCACTATTTCTTGTCAGTTCTATAATCAATACGTCAAAATACGCCCTGAAAGATCCGTTAAGCAGTTGAACTGAACTTGCGATCTGAAAGAGGACATTCGCTTTAGTAGAAAGCAGTTTAACATGAAAATGTAAGAAAATGTACCACTTTTGAACTAGAGGAACCTGATAAAATGATTAAGAACTATAAATGCAAGCTTGGCTATGGGAAAGCGTGGGACAATAACCAGAGATGCAAGCATCTTTATAGAGTACGTATAAAACTCCAATATATCATGGTTGTGGCATTTCCGTAGGCGGAGATCTGGTCTTTGTCTCACCTTCACTATGAATCAATGCACTCGTACATACAATATGTGAAGTCATAGACAACGCTTAGTTCAGATTGATAACGCTCTATCACCCACGACGCGATCGTGTTTCTTATTTGTTACTGCTCGAGTTGGCCATTGTTGTTCCTCCCTACTTATGAGTCTTCCTCTTGTGGTTCTGGGGCGGTTGGATCGGATTATTGAGCGGTTTATTAAATTCTCATCTGTTTCTGCATATACATGAGCGATGTTTTGCATTGGCTGCCAGTGTCACAGTAAATCTCATACCGCCTTAGGGGCCTGCTGCTCTTATTTCGCGTAACATTCTTGGTTGGACTCCGTCCTACTTGCGTGACCTTTGCCGCCCAGTGTCTGACGATGCAGCGCGTCAGGTGCTTCGCTCTGCGACGAGGGGTGAGCTTTTAGTTCCACGTACTCGCTTGGCTAGCTATTGGGCAGCGCCTTGCTTTTTCTTTTGTGGGCCTCTCAATGTGGAATGATCTCCCATTTGAGCTCCGCTCATTGCTTGTGGCCCAACCGTCACGTTTATACAAGTCCCTCAAGTCTTTTTCTTTAGTTGTGGATGGGGTGTGAGAGCTCTGGAGTAGGTTTCTTCTATGGGCGCTATATATACGTTGTGGGCCGATCAGTTTAAAAATAAATTTTAAACCTACCTATTGAGTGATCAGAATCCTTAAACATCAGTGTTATATTATGTACTTTATAAATTGATTTGGTCTGATTGGATGAGATGCACTTTGTTTATTGCTATCACGTTTACCATTTTGGTAGTTGCAATCCAATTGATGTAATCACGGAAAGGTTCTCTGTGAATTGTTACATTGCTTGGATTAAGTTCACATTAATTAATAATTGGTTGAAATTGGACGACCTCTGTTAACGGAACGGTCCGTTTCTTTGGAGTTTCCCATTGTTCACTGCATGAGTTTTATTCTACTGCTACCGTTATTATGTCTTATGGATCATGTTGGTGAACAAAAAAGCATTGATTGACTGATTGAAGTCAGGTCAGTACCCAGGAAGTCAGTCGACTCAGACAACAACAATAACAAAACCAACAAAAACGTCAACAACAACAGCATTAGACAGCAGCAACAGCAACAACAACAACAGCCGCAACAGCAACATCAGCAACAACAACAAAAACAAAAACATCAACAACAACAATAACAACAGCAACAACAACTGCAGCAACAACAAAAACAAGAGCAACAACAACAAGAGCAACAACAACAGAGGTGTAGTCTTTTGATAGTCTCTTGGAAATTATATCCATCGCAGCGTCATATTGACCTGTTCGTGACCAAATGCGGATCGATGATCATTTCAACTGCATTATTTTGAAATGACATGACCTAGACAATGAAACTGAACCCATTTTCGTAAACCCAGATCCGGTCAATTTCCAGAACTAACCAAATCAGACAGCAGCAGCAGCAGCCTGTTCTGCAATAATACACACGAAAATGTTCTCACGACAGGTTTCGTGGTGATGTATTTGTTCGTTTCTGGCGAAATGACTTCGCATGAACACAAAAGGTGGTAGAAGCTGAAGACATGAGAGCATTACGGAAGTTATGAAGATTACGTACGTATGGGACAGAATAGGTCCCTGGAGCGATCACTTGGAGCTCAAAACCCGGTATAACTCGTAGATCTCGCTTCTCTTAAATTAAAACTCTTTGTGAACGGTTTTCTTACTACCGCGGCAAATTTCCAGCACCATATTTACCGGGCAGGTAGTGTTATTTGTCGAGGAATTCATTTAAAATCTTATAATAGGCTCTTTATAGCAAGTAGCGTCTCCTACCAGATTTACGTTTGTAGCCGTTGCTTTTCATCATGCGGTTATTGCTTTGCATCTTGTAATTGCTCCAAACGCCGATGGTCTTATTCGTTGAGAAATCGTCCTTGTTTTGCCTTAAACACTCGAACCCAGGACAACAGCGACAGTAGAAGGTCGACTGTGCGAAGCAAAATGAAAGCATGTACATACATCAAATGCATGAGACTGCATAAATAAATTGATCTAAATAGAGTGATTTTCAATGGTCTCAGTATAGAAAATAATTCTGGACGAAATAGAGTGACTCATAGTGGTCAAAAAGAGCGATTCATAATGGTCTAAGTATATATATATATTTATTATACTAAGCATAGTGATTCATAATGGTCTAAGTATATATATATATATATATACATAGTATAGTGATTCGTAATGGTCTAAGTAGGCCTATGGTGATAAAATAACGGTTTCAATCAAGTGATTCATAATGGTCTTAACAGATTGATTTATAATAGTCTAAATAGTGTGATTTATTATTGCTAGGCCGCCATGGATTATGCCAAAATATTTCGAAAATTACTCGAAAATCATCGCGTAATCGCATGAACCACGGGTCCTACACGACATCATCAGCAATTACGTCGTCTCTAACCCCTATAGGCTAATAATAGCCTGGACAAGCTACTTATAGCTGACACTGGAAGAAATCTCCGAACTTTATGCAATAATTCGCGAAAACTTTAGGAATTTATGCGAAAACCACCAAAAGTACGAAATCGCACAGATCATGGGGCCATAATTATGGTTTATTCGGTGGACTGCTGGCATGGGTCTATAAACCAACGGTTGTAATTCCGCGCTTCCATATGCTGGATGCACGCGTATATATTTCGTTCCCAATATACGACATTAATTCTTAATCGTGTTATAAACGCAATGAGTGAATAAGACGCTAATAAAGAAGCTAAATTGGGTTAAACTGATTAGCCAGACTCCGCATAAACATCGCGATGTTGAACTCCATCTTTTGATGTGAAAATGCGAGCCCACAACACGACCTCTACTCTATCGTAGGACGTTCACTCACAGGACCATCGCTCATAGGACGATCGCTCATATGACAATCGCCCATAGGACGATCGCTCATAGGACGATCGCTCATATGACGATCGCTCATATGACGATCGCTCATAGGACGATCGCTCATAGGACGATCGCTCATAGGACGATCGCTCATAGGACGATCGCTCATATGACGATCGCTCATATGACGATCGCTCATAGGACGATCGCTCATATGACGATCGCTCATATGACGATCGCTCATAGGACGATCGCTCATATGACAATCGCCCGTAGGACGATCGCTCATAAGGCGATCGCTCTTAGGACGATCGCTTATAGGACGATCGCTCATATGACGATCGCTCATAGGACGATCGCTCATATGACAATCGCTCATAGGACGATCGCTCATAGGACGATCGCTCATAAGACAATCGCTCATAGGACGATAGCTCATAGGGCGATCGCTCTTAGGACGATCGCTCATAGGACGATCGCTCATATGACAATCGCTCATATGACGTTCGCTCATAGGACGATCGCTCATTGGACGATCGCTCATAGGACTGTAGCTCACATCTGTTTCGTAAAACGGCTGATTGAAGCACTGGACATTCATTTAGTTGACGATTACCAATACACCATAAATATCCATCTCCTTAATCAAAAAAATACCTGGACTTTGGTTTCTCGAGTGAAAACCCTTAGATGTCTACCAAGTTTTGGCTCTACGCAACTGAAGTAATAAGTGGATGAACAAAGAAAATAATATCATCATGTCAGACAACCTGATTAGCATGAAGCAAAGCAATACCAAAATACCGGTACTGTAGGCCTACTGTAAGGTTAAACATATAAATATACGTTTACTTATATGGCCTATCTGTCTGCCTAAACGTTTTTCTTGTGAATCTTTCAACAAACACAGGCAAGCATGGAATCCATACTTGAAACGAGATATCGATAAATTAGAAAGGATACAGAGAAGAGCAACGAAAATGATAAAAGGATACGCAAATCTAAAATACGAGGAGAGATTGAATAGATGTGGATTGACAACAATGGAGAGAAGAAGAACAAGAGGAGACTTGATTGAAACATACAAAATAATGACAGGGAAGGACACACTACCAGTACAACAGTTTATCACATTTACCATTGACAATAAAACCAGAGGACACAGATACAAGATATATATAAAGAAAAATCGGCTGGTATATGGATGCAAAGATTTTATAGTTCAAGGGTAGTAAATGCATGGAATGAGTTAGATGAACAGTCCGTGGCATTACATTCAGTAAACGCATTCAAGAAGAAACTGAAGAAATTTGAGTATTAGAAAGAAGTAACGAGGAAACAAAGGAAGAAAAAGAAGTGGCTCTTACACAGATCTTCTGAACCACTATAAAACATGTTATGTTATGTTATGCTAACTTGATCCAGAACGTTTGCGAAATTTCTTTCTTAATTGGGTATTTTCTTTGTACACCAGCTCATTTTCAAGACCAATTTTGATCCTTCCTCGAAATTCTCAAAAGTATCTCTTACATTGTAGAAACGACGCAGTAATAAGACCAAATAACGAACAGTTAACAACGACGTCGTTAGATGGCGGCACATGGTAACAATTGATTACATAGGCTCAGATGTTAAACATAATTATTTTATATTCTATTATGCTATAATGACATTTTACTTACTTATAAATTGCATTATATTGCATACTTTCATATTTCGAAGCAACTTTTCTGCGAATGACCGAATTAAATAGTTATTACCGTTAGAAAGATTTGTCATTGAAAACTTTTTTTAGATGTCCAGATGCCAGGAAGGCGGGAAGTGCCAGCGATGAAGTCCTCCGAATGATCAGTCCGCCCAACCCAATTGGTAGGGTCAACTGCTGCCATTGCATGTCCGTAAAGTAGATGTTTAAGATGCTTTACAGGCCACTTCTCAGGGTTTGATGGTATGCCATCAATCCCGGGTGGAATGTACATGGGGAGCATCTCAGAGTGTAAACTAGTTTCGGAGTGCCCAGCGAGTGCCTAAGAATCAGAAGGGCCTCTTGGCGTGATATTATGGAAAGTCTCTCTAGAGCTCTATCGAGTTCCTCCGCTCGTGATCCCAGGACTTGTGTCAATGCCACTTCTGTGGAGAGCGGTGCTCCCAGAAGTGTTACTGAATCGGTGTCAGTATAACAAAAGTGCTCGAAAGACTCGTGGTTGGCCAGCTGGGAGTCTTTAGCGATAAGCTCACATTTCGCTCTGCTGAAGGTCAAGCCCAGCTCTGCGCATTCCTTTTCCAAGGTCTTGCAATCTTCCGCCACAACGTCAGTCGGTCCATCCAGAGAGATGTCATCAAGGTAGCCGAAGGCCAAGGGTGATGATAGCTTAAGGAGGGCAGACAGCAATGGCAGACATAACAGCAGGGGGCCTAGTGGATCTCCTTGTTGGGGGCCAACTCCGGATTGAATAGAATATGGGCCATACTGTAGTTGCGAATCCTCAGCGTATGACAGAGGACAGTATGATGCTATTTCAGGGATTAAGTCGTTAACTGCAGACAACATTCGAGCTCGGCATCGACTGTTGAATGCATTGGAGATGTCGAATTTAACCAGAATTGAATCTGCCTCCACAGATAACAGAAATCGACTTGTTGCGTGAACTGCAGCTTCCGCTCCACCAGGTTTCCCCACTCATATACTTGTCGAGGTGATAGAAAATGTATCCTGAGTTTCGGGGCAACTATTCTGGAGCAACCTAAGCACGGTGGCAGACACCACAATCAAAAAACTGTCAAAAAACGCACCTCAGGATTCTCCGACAGCCGGCACTCCAAGACAGATGAAGTTTTCTATCACCTCGATATAATGTTAATCTTGGTACTGCGTAGTCATTTGCTCCTTTAGATGTCAGTCAATGCCAATAATATCCGACCGCGATCGGGCGTAGACCGCCTGACTTCCTTCGTAAGGCAAATAGAGTGCCGCCAAAGAGCAATGGACGTTGCTCCTCGTGGCATGTTCCCTACAGAAGCATCTTGACGAAGGCGGTGATGGCCGAGATGAGGATTGGTCCTACCTCTGGCGAGTTGATCAGTTGCAGGATATGCTGTGGGCGGAGCCCATCCGACCCCCCCCCCCCGACCCCAGTAGAACCAGCTGGAAAAGTTCGTATGAGGTTACGGATTTCCGCCTCCGTAATTTGAATCGATTGAGTGACTGGGAGAGCTGGAATAGGAGGACCATTCTGGCGAGGGGGAGGGTGTTTCGTTCGCAATTAAGCAAGCTCTTGTTCACATGCCTGGGCTGAAGCTTCTCCCGATCAAAGTATCGTTGCGGCCGCTGTGATGTTTCCATCTTCCAGTTTGACGGCGACCGCTGCTGCAATGGATTCGTCGCTGCCTGGTGTCCTTCATTTGGTGACAGAGCGAGAACGTCGAACTGGGTCGAAAACTTCATCTGCCTTGGAGCGCCAGCTGTCGGAGAATCCTGAGGTGCCATTTTTTACAGTTTTTTGATTGTGGTGTCTGCCACCGTGCTTAGGTTGCTCCAGAATAGTTGCCCCGAAGCTCAGAAGGCATTTCCAGTTGTCTAGTTGAGTCGGATCTGATATCGGGCGGTTGATAACTTCTGCCAAAAGCAACCCTGAGCATGATCTGGTGCCTTTAGGGATGTGTCTGATGAGATTGTGCTGAAGCAATGGATGTTTCCACTGCTCTATTATCATTATTATTATTATAATAATTATTATTATTATTATTATTGTTATTGTTATTATTATTATTATTATTATTTTTATTGTTATTATTATTATTATTATTATTATTATTATTATTATTATACAGGATCCCTCAGAGGTTTAGTGATTGCTAGCTATTATGCAATTTGTCTGGAAAGGGCCCTACTCGTCATTGTTGTCCTGGTTGGCGAAAGTGCCTCGAAACGCAACAGCGTTAAAACGTTGCATAGTTAACGATATTCGTTGGTAGGGGAAAGAAGTTTCTCGTGGCTCCCCCGAGACCAGGCGGAGTTTTTGTCCAAGGTCAGATAAAAACACTAGGCCTTCGTTAATTATCGAGCCCATGGTCTCAAATGCCAGAGTGACGAACAGGTGCGTGCTAGAAAGCGGATCGCATTTTTTCGTGCTTTCGTACTGCTGCTCTTTCAGCCGCCGCACCAACTGTCTGAGATGTGTCTGACAAATAAGATGCGGCCAAGGTGTCAGTCACGGTGGCGTTCCAGACCAGGCTTTATTATTATTATTGTTATTGTTATTATTATTATTGTTATTATTATTATTATTATTATTATTATTATTATTATTATTATTATTATTATTATTCATTGGCATTGCCAACGGATCTGTCATCAGGCTATCTGGGTCGCCGCTTGTCAGTGGATTGTAATCTTGACATAGTGCCCTGAAAAGCCACCGCATTGAAACGTTGGATCAATGCCGACAAGTTCTGGAAAAGGAAGTTTGTCTCTCGGGTGTCACCGGTAGTTGTCGACAGTCAACGTCCAGCCTCAGACAGAAAGGCGAGGCCCTCACTATTGAGGGGACCGAAGGTTTCTATAGCGATTGGAACAAAAGTGTATTTCTTCTCTAGCTCAGAATATTTTGTGTGTTTCCTTGTGGCTGCTATCTCCGCCGCTCCTCCAGCTGTGGAAGCTGTCTCGGGGATATAAGAAGCGGCCACTGTGTCCACCACAGTTGCGTCCCAAAGTAAGGCCCGCCCCCCACTCCACGGTATCAGGGTCTGCCCGTCCGGTCTCTTTCCATCTAATCTGGAAAGACCTGACGGTTCCTTGACCGCTGGAATACCGGCTCTGTTGAGGCTGCGATGGATAAGGTCGTTGATATTGCAGTGTCTTGCTTGACGGCCAAAACCCAATGAACAGGACAGGCCATGTGCGCCTCTGGCTGAGACGAAGGCGCCGCATGCGCAGGTGTGCGGCTCGCAGATGGCCACCCCTAATCGTAGGCCGACCGCCACCCTCACGGTATCGTCCTCCAGTCTGAGATCGCGAGAAACGAGCGGGAGAGCGTACAGCCAGTCCGAGGCGTGCGGTGACTGCAAGGCCCTTAGTCTCGCCTGGTCAATATGTTATGGTATATTATATGTTAGGGTATGTTATATGTTATGTTATGTTACATGTTATGTTATATGTTTATGTTTCTATGTTATGTTATTATTATTATTATTGTTATATATTATTATTATTATTTTTATTTTTATTATTTTTTAATATTATTATTATTATTGTTAATGTTATTTTTAATATTATTATTATTACTATTACTATTATTATTATTATTTTTAGTATTATTATTACCATTATTATTATCATTATTATTATTATTATTATTATTATTATTATTATTATTATTATTGTTATTATTATTATTAGTAGTAGTAGTATTATTATTACTATTATTATTATTATTATTATTATCATTATTATTATTATTATTATTATAATTATAATTATAATTATTATTATTATTATTATTATTATTATTATTATTATTATTGTCATCATGATCATTATCATCCGTTCATACTGTAATTACAATCATTCTGCAGTTTGTCAGCGTTAAATAAAAACGATCAGTCGAATGCGCTCATGCATGAGCTATGGATTGATAAACCTGGCGCTTTAGAAATTTGAAGTTCACGGTAAAGAGAGTGTAAGATAGCGCTTACACTCGTAAAGTTGGCAACACATCGTCCTCTTTTGAAGCAAGTCTCGTTTGACAGCCGTTGGCAATCGCTGCTGTCTTTGACGGTGACGTTGATTCGCAGTCCAGACTCACAGAAGAAAGACGACGAGCGATTAGACGTTGCCACGTTAACCGCTGCGCATAACATACGACATAACATATAACATAACATCAGAAACGGTCGCAGCATCCAACTCATTCCATGGCCTCACTGCACTGGCACTGAATAACATCTGCCTCATCTACCCATTGTATCCAAATGGTTCCTTGAAGACATTGTACTTAATATAGAGCTTACATTTACGCATGTATCACAGCGGAATCAAGTATCGCATACATTATAACGTGAAGAAATTTCCAATGCACAATGTTTTCCTAATTGAGTGACACAGGTTTAAATCACGCTTTGCCCCGGAAGGACAATCAGCGTGACTTTTATGCCAGCCAGGTCAATGGGTGATAGTCATTAATTTTTTACAGATCAGAATATATGGTCATTAGTGACCCTACTTCTTTCGGATACTGTGGTCCAGGGCAGACATGAGTTATGGGATTAATAAAATTTTCATAGCACTGACACTCTAACTATTAGACGCATTCACGACGAGACATTGACGTTAATTAAGTTGAATAGTTAAACGCATAACTTAGTCGTAATCTCCAAGCTTCTAAAGCGCCACACGAGAGTCAAGCGCAGGGCGACAACTTATTTACCAACGCTGAGTCGAATCGGAGGGGTTGTCTAGAGCAGTTTTAAGAGTAGTGTTTAAGGAGGGTGTCGTTTAGGGCAAGAGTGAGAAGGCGAAGGATCGGATAAGGTATAGAGTGGTGCATATATGATCCAACGTCATGCAGAATCCTATTAGGCCTAGGCTTATGAATGCATCCTGTAGAAATCATCGAAGGTCTCTCGACTGCTGCCAAGCGAATACATTCGATCAATCTGCGTCGATGAATTGTGAAATGATTTCTCCGATAAGTTGTCAGTAGATCTTGACGGTAGATGTTATTGCCATTTGATTCGCGTCAGAGCACTTGACCGATTGGACGACTATAGCTAATAGACCATAGGTGAGCTATATAAGTTTTTATTGCTTCTGTCGCTTGAAAGTGCTCGTGATAGGACAGTCATTATTTCATGTGGTCGACATTCTAGTGATATACAATTCGTTGATGAGCAAAGAATAATTTTCTCGCAAGTGTTTACGGTGCAGTCTCAGACTGCGTCCTTTTCGGTGTCCAGTTGATGCCTTCCTGGAGAAAGCTTTCTAGCTTTCTCATCTATATTTTCGTGACAATGTAGGCTTCAATAAGATCTCCCTCATTCTTCTTCTTCTTCCCTGGGGAAAACGACGCAGTTTTGAAGTTTCTCTTCATGTATGACATCCTATCTAACCCTCTGACGATAATTGCAGCGACTGACGACAGGTGTCGAGGGATTCGAGTACGTCAGTTTCATTTCCTCTTTGTTTTAATGCTTCCTCATTTCGCGTTCTTCTGTCCGAATTGCGGAAGATTGGCATGCAAACGACGTCTGTCGGATAGAAATTGGCTAAGGAAGAGTTCCTGATCCACGAGTGGAATTTAAATCATGTATTATGACGAGAACAACAGATCTCTCGTCTGCAGCAGACATCAATGAGACGATATGCACAATAATATTGCGGACCTTACAACGAACATTTTACTGCGGGCGCGGTGGCGCAGTGGGATGTTCGGTGCCTTGCGTTCGGAGGATCGCAGGTTCGAACCCACCCCGAGTCACTGTGTAGCGACCTTGGACAAGTTGCTCACCCATAATTGTCTGTGACGAAGACAACGGAAAACCACCTCACACCTCTCATCTCAATGGACTTCTTGTCTTCGAGCAGAGAGCATTCATCGTCACAACGAACATTCTACTGCAGGCCAAAGGAGCTGCGACCTATGTGATTTGCTACTGCTCACACAGCAGCGGATTGTTTACTCATGTGGACGGCGAATGACACATGGATTCGAAGATCTATCCCGAAAAAGATGATACAAAGTGCGATTCCATTTCGGGAGTTGGATAAGTAGGCCTACATTAGTTATTGGTTTTTTCCGCGATCTCTTGAGTTTTAGTGGACACCCACTGGCTTCATTCAGCGTAGACTGCCGATAATACAACTTTCATTTATAGTGCGCCTTAATAAAACAGAGTTTTACTTAAGGGACGCGTTACAAAACAATTAATTAATTACACAGAAATTAAATGAGTTTTATGTTTAGACTTGAAAACTTCCATCGAGGAATGTCTGTGCACTGCCTCTGGTGGGGTATTCCATTCAGCTGGCCCAGCTATTACAAAAATTCTGTTGCCAAACTGCAGGTTCGATCTTATAACAAAGTCTCCTTTTGATGCAGATCGTAGACCTCTTCTTGGTCCAACGGTAGCCCACTTAAACATTAGAAGACAAATCTTGAAAGAGATGTGAGCCTGGATGGAAAGCCAATTAAGTTGATGTAAGAAATGAATAATATGGTCACGGGACCAAGATTTTTACTAAGTGTGCCGCAGTGTGCAGAACAGAGGTACCTGTAAGTGGTGCAAGCGTAGATTTAGGTAAAACAGAAAGTACGGAGTTACAATAATCAATTCTAGACAAAACCAGTGATAGGACTAAGACACGAAGACAGTGCGCATTTAAGCAGCGTTTGATTCGGTGAAGGTGAAAGAACCAGGTTTTGGTAATGTAAGAAATATGGTTGCACACGGATAGTTTACTGTCAAGAAGAAAACAAGGTCTCGAACCACATCATGGGGCTGAATACAGCATACTTCTTCAAGCTGTAAGGAAAGAGTAGGTGGATCAAGGTTGGATCGAACTCCACGGTCAAACCATATAAACTCCGTTTCACTTGGGTTTAATTTCAGGCGCATGGATGCATAACAAAACTGTATATCCTGGAAGCATGCAGTAAGCTTTAGAGTTTTCATGAGTCAGAGTCGATAGTTTAATGTAAAACTGGGTGTCATCGGTGTAGATATGGATACAGATGCTATGGTAACTCTACTAATATTAGAAGTGTAAAGGATAAACAGCAGCGGGTCAAGGATGGAACCTTGAGGAATACCGAAAAGTTAGTAGGCAGTGTTGGAGAGTTTGGTACCAAGACGAACACTGTAGGATCTAGAAGTAAAAAAGATTAAATCCAAAGAAGTGCAGATGCAGTGATTCCAAATTATAATTGAAGAACCTGGAGCAGAATATTATGGTCAACGCAGTCAAAAGCAGCCCTAAAATCGAGAAGCAGGAGTGCCGTGATAAGACCTGAATCTATTGCTGACACAATGTCATTGTAAACTATAAGAACGGCCGTTTCCGTTGAGTGGTATTGTGTTGGTGGTAGCATATTATGTGATTCGACAAAATGGGAAAGCTGTCGATGTATCATACGTTCAACAAGCTTTGGAATGAACGATAGATTTGAGATTGGGCGGTAGTTAGTCAGGTCAGAAGGATTGTTTATACGAGTTCGAATAATGGCATGTTTATGGGTTTCTGGGAGCTTGGATTGTGATAGAGAGACATTGATGAGCTTTCCTCATTCTTTAACCCTGAATCATAAGCCCCATCCAGAGGGCCATTCCACAATTCCTCTACGACCACTTTACTCTAGTTCTTATCGCGCAACAATCTCCAGGTATGCCCTACGCCATTAAAGAGGCATATGCTTTCTCTATATTTCCAAGAGGAACCTACTTCCTCACAATAACGTGCACAAATTTTAATGAAACAATTACATAGCGAATAATTATACTCATGAGATTATAATTATGGGCAACGTTCATGTTTGTTGTGAAATAACAGAAATTCCTGTAAGACGGAATTAGTAAATAGGAAAGAATGTAGTTAACGTAAAACTACTTGATAAAAGTAGTTATAACTACATGTAGTTGTTAAACTACTTCCTAGAAACTAGTTATAGCTACAAGGCAAATACTTCTATAGTAGTCATAACTACTATTTAATAACTACAGTAGTTATAAGTGCCCATCATTGCCAACAGCAGACAGGGATAGAGAGTCCGACATAGTGCATGCTGTTTCTCTTCCCGCCT
Organism: Bimastos eiseni; assembly: GCA_959347315.1. Classification (NCBI taxonomy): domain Eukaryota; kingdom Metazoa; phylum Annelida; class Clitellata; order Crassiclitellata; family Lumbricidae; genus Bimastos; species Bimastos eiseni. The sequence goes on along the minus strand of OY365808.1, from coordinate 45,420,437 downwards.
AATCTAATCAGGAAGCTGTTAACGTGTTGATGCACAATTTAGAATGTCTCGATTGATCAGGGCACTCAGAGAGGGGAGGGAGAGGAGGAAGAGGAGGAAGAGGAGGAAGAGGAGGAAGAGGAGGAAGAGGAGGAAGAGGAGGAAGAGGAGGAAGAGGAGGAAGAGGAGGAAGGGGACGAGAAACGGATGGATGACTGTAGGCGGAGGATTATTGGAAGGAAGACTATGGGCATGACTACTGGGAGAAATAATAGGAAAAAATCGTTACGAGGAAGAGTAGGAGAAGGCGGATCATCATGAGAAAGAGTATCAGGACGATCGTGAGACATGAGGCGGAGGACTATGATCATTATAAAAAAGGTGAGGATCATTATGATGAGGATTTGTTGTAAGAGGATCATTGAGGACATTACGAGAAGAAGGATTATTACCGGTCTATTCGTCCTCTGCTCCTACTCTAGTTAGGTGTGGAGCATTTCCACTCAAACGTTTTGCCAATCAGTGAAGATTGCGTTGATGTATTTGGGCGCCTGGTTCTTACAAGTGATGTCTGCCCCACAATGCGTGTTTTCAAAACACCATAGGCTTAGAGCAAAGCTGTTATGTTCAGTGTTCACCTAAGGTGATGTAATCCGAAATTCTGCGCACGTTACGAAATGTTAAATTAGTGTCCCTAGGACTGTGCTCTGACACCAGATAATATATCTTTAGCCACACTGTTTTCAAGACTCTTATTTTGTGCGGATGCAGTTTCATCGTCTGGTCCTCAATTATTAACGAATCATTCGGTATTCCTCCTCCTCCTCGTCCTCCTCTTCTTCTGAAACCTAATTACAACGCCAGTGGGGGAGTCCCTGCTGCCGCATCTGCTTGCATCGTCGAAGCAATCACTGACACCCCAGAGCCAAGGTCAAGACCGCTTCCATTTACAAAGCCTGGCAAGAAATCCATCAACGCCGTAGCTAGGGACACTCGAGTGGACATTTCAATGGACACCACCACCACCACGTCTGTCGTCCGGTGTCGATTAAGACCGCAATGCACCTACTGACCTCGAACGATCGATCCTCGTTGCCTACAGCACGGCTTGTTAAGGAATGCAGAAGCTATATCAACACAATTGAACAACGTTTTAAGTGAAACAGCGGACAGAAGGACTCTGACCAATATGACCTCACGCGACCATGACCTTGAGCTGGTATGACTTTCAGTTATTATTTCCATGATAAATTACGACCATGGGCAAAAATGACCCTCGGACTTTGTGCATTTTGACCACAAGTAATTTTAATTATGACCAAATTTGACCATGGGCAATTATGACCATGAGTAAATAAAATCGTGAGCAAATGTGACTGTGAGTAATTATGACAACGAGCAAGTGCTCTTCTTGTGGTTCTTTGCCTTTAAGGCAGGTTGAAATGTCTAACGTCGCCACTCCTCTCTCTGTTGTGTCTCTTCTTTGAGCTTTATATGCATCCATCTGTCATCATCCAATACAGTATCATTTGTCTCCTGTCCGCCTCTTCTCCATTTGTCCTACATAACCATTCTTGGTGATGAATCTCCCAGTTTGTACCAAATCCAGTGTCTTTGTATCTTTCTTTTGTGAGTGTCAGTGAGCTTTCTTGCCGTCCTATCTTTATTGTTTTACGTTCTGTTCAGCCGATTTATTTTCTCTGGCCTTCTCCGTGTCCACAGTTTAAAAATCTCCAGTCTTCTTTTGTACGTTTTTCCACGGTCCATGGCTCCGCTCCGTACAGCACGACACTCCATATCAATGTCTTGGTCATTATTTTCTTCAGATTCCTGCGAAGTTTTCATTTCTGAAGTTGTCTGCTTTTTGCGAACGACTCTCTTCATATTCCTACCCTTATTTTAATTAACCTGTACCTTTTGGCATCCGTCATGATCATATTCCCAAGCTACAAGAATTCCTTCAGCTGGTCTTTTTCCTTTTCAAATGTTATCAGCAACAATTATGATCGTGGGCACTAATGACCTGAACATTACTGACCATGGGCAATTTTATCATATAGTTTACTTTTAATCCAGGTCTCTCATGCAGACCGTGGTTCCAAAAAAGAATTAGTCAAATCTATAGATAAGCCGACAATGTTGAGCAGGGCATTCTACTTGAGCATTCTATATGATAGTTTAATTTCATATTTAAAACAATTTTCTGTAGCATTATGTAGTATTAAAAAATAAAAACGAACTAAAGCACTACGTTTGCCCTCCAATTGGAGACTATGAAATGAAACTGATATCTCAAATCTTCCCCGGTTACTCATTGTTAGCAGATAACTTGGTGACCATCAACCATTGTGTTGTAGGGTGCTGACAAGATACAATATTTCTTGTTGATGATACACATATATATATATTCTCGAGTATATAGTAGTTCCATTTTCGACTGTCTTGTTCCAGTTTAAAATGTAATCCCTCGCTCTTAATTTGTTAACTAACGTCACGATCTACACCAGAACTTTTATTACAGCATGCTTAGCTCAATATCACTAATATAACACGTATTATTATTATTGTTTCAGTAATAACTTAAAAAATATGATTGTTTCTCTTGTAAAACTACCCTTTGTCAACATCTTATTTAGGGCTACATTCAAAAAGCAATTTGCACTCAGTTTAAAAAGGCAGGCCTCACGACGCAATCACATAAAACGCTCTTATTGACCTGTTTGACTGCTGTTTGTAACGGTTTGAGAAAACATGCACGAGTGCCGCAAAGTACCACACGCACTTGAAATGGTAGAGTGTTGAAAGAGGGAGACGACGATCTCGTGTCTCAGTCTATTCTCCTATTGACACCAAAGCACTCATCGATCATGCACATAGCCATCCATTTATCATCCATGCTGTCTCATTCGTTATCCATCCGTTTTCTTAGCATTCACCTGTCTCTCTCTTTCCCTCTCTCTGTCTCTCTGTTACTGTGCTTGTCTGTCTGGCTGTCTGTCTGCTTGTCTGTCGTTGTCTTTGCCTCTTTCTCTCCCTCACTCTATATATATATATATGTATATAATATTATAGATATATATAATATATATATCCCTCTCGTCTCTCTCTCTCTCTCTCTCTCTCTCTCTCTCTCTCTCTCTCTCTCTCTCTCTCTCTCTCTCTCTCTCTCTGCACTACTTTCGTCCACTGAGTGATGGTGCATCCATTTCCTCTATAGTTGATGTTTCCGTCCTTTCCTTCCTTGCGTCCGTCCTTGCACTCCGATTCACTCCAGTTCGTTAAAATTCATTGGTCATTAACACCCTCCCTTAAATTTTTCTTTTCATTATTCAACTGAGATTTGAAAGCAATGTCAAGTCCTACCAATCAAATAATTGACTCCCATTTTCAGTTGGCTAGAAGAGACAGCGTCCACCATTTTCACCCGGCTGCTGCTACCATCTGGTGACAGAGGCAAGAGTCGTCCTCTCGAACCGTCGCATTCCAGAAACCCAGTCTGATCTACCAGCTGCAGACGAACTGTGCCATTTCCAGAGACACGCAAAATAGGAAACCTAAAATCAAAAGTCAGTTAAATCAGTGGTTCTTAAAGTCGTGGTCCGAGGACCACTGGTGGTCCGCGATGCACTGGTCAGTGGTCCGCGAAAATGTTTGGTAAAACAAATTACTTTTTCACTTTTTTAGCACTAATTTAGCATTAAATTAATTTTTTTCATTAATTTAACAATCTAATATAATTGATATATAAAATACTAAAGCGAGTGAATACGACATAAACTCATAAAGGTATAAGCGTCGTATGGCACTGTGGCCACTGTGAACAGATAAATCTATTAGCAATGTTTAATTTTTGTCTAATTTTTATTCCAATAGTATTTGGAAGAGATGAGCGACATATCAAATTAGTAGAATACTTCCCTGATGAGGAAGAACCTCGTGCTGGAAAGGAGTGCGTAAGAAATCCATTCATCGTTCATGAAGACTTAACGCAAATTTTCATGATAAACTTACTGAATTAGCAAGTGATAATTGTTTGAAACAATTTTTGAAAAGTGAATCATTGTGTGCATTTTTGGATCAGTGCCCTTCCTGGATATCCTGAACCAGCGGAATTAGCCCTGACATCTTTGACTCCTTTTGCTTTAACCTACAGATGTAAAACGGGATTTTCTTCGATGACACTAATAAAGCAGAAAACACGAATCGTTTGAATGTTCGTGGTCCCTCATTAATCGCATTGACTGACATCAAGCCTCGCATTAATGTGTTTCGTAGCAATTAAAAACAAGTTCACACGTCTCATTAATTATGATAAGAGATTCCGCTTTTTTTTATTTTATGATAGATTTATTGATTTACTGTCTAGTTTGTAAAATCAATAAATGTTTATTGTTTTATACATGAACAACTTAAAACTTTCAATAATTTTTTAATACTTAGTTGTTATTACAATGGTACATCCTACAAAATTTTGTAAACAATAATGTTCATGCAAATAACTATTTTCTTGTATTATGATTACATAATCACAACATCAAATGATATTAACCATTTAGTCTTATTACATTTCGACAACAGAAATATGAAATCAAACTGGGGAAACTTTGGTGTTCGTTTGTCTACTTAGACTTCATTACATGCACCAATTTGACCGTTTAAGAACCACTGAGTTAAACCACACAACATTCGGTACGTTTCAAAATCAATCTACCTATATATATATATATATATATACATGCATACATAACTATATATATATATAATTATATAAATATCGTTTCAGGTTTCCAGCAGTAATCATCAATCCTTATATTGCTCCCAAAAATAGATTACAGAAAGCGATATAGTATATTCGCCGATAGTGAAACTGGTAATTCATACTTAGCTATTGAGGGAGACAATGGCCATGCCAAAAAATTAAAAGTCTCGCTAAGTTTTGGATATCCATATTATGTAAGTAGAATGATATATGCATACATACATACACATATAATATATATACTATATATATATAATATGTCTATTATAGGCCTACACAAGTTAAGCAACTAAGGTTTGGCGCTAAAGATGATGTGAACTCTTCCACATGAATTCGTTACCATGAAATAGACATTCGGATATATCGATTTGTTGATCCTTTCGAATGCTGCGGGTTTATGTTGGGTTTATGTTTGGTTTATTCACTAAATCGCACGAAGGTCTCAGCATTTCAACCACAAACGACAGAATTTAAGGGTGTGTTATGCAGTTTTCAATTTAGTTACACGAAGCTTATCCTGACTGATGACACAGTGGATAACAACGCAGCCCTCACGCAAGATATGGTACAAATTACAAACTGTGTCTGCATGGTGAACTGCTGTGCAAAACCCAATGAACATCTGGCAGGTGACCATCCAGAATCAATCAAATTTGATCGAATGTTTGCTTTTGGCCCTACATAAGTTTTAATCAGTTAATGAGACTTTTAGGATCGAGTATAATCTTTATAAATGCATTTGTATGTAGTATCCCTTCGTTGTCAAAGAAGACGGTGTCTCTTACGTTCGTCTGTCAGTGAAATAATATATTGGCAGCGACGATATTTGTTGGCTGCGTGGAAGGCACTCGCAGTCGCTCTCAGTTCTTTATTGTGTTTGCCCGACGACGACGTCTGCAAACGACATCACGCTATCTTCTCATCGCAAGATCTTTCGCAGGTCCTCTGTGATATACCCAAAGGGTCATGACCTAATACGATAAAGGATTCTAAGAAACCACGGAGACGCCGAAGGATACGGTACGACCAGAGGAGAAGGAAGAGACATTGGAGGAGAAATACCCCAACAGACGAAGGAGAAATTACACAGAACAGGAGAATTGGGCTAAGGGGTTGTAGGAGGAAGAGTGGACCGTGGATGACATAAGGGATGAGGAGAAAGAGGAGGAATTGAAGAACGGAGAAGAATACGAGGAATTTAAAATGGGAGGAAGAGAAGGAGGAGGAAGAGAATGAGGAGGAATGAGGAGGAGGAGGAGGAAGAGAAGGAGGAGGAGAAGGATGAAGAAGATGAGGAGGAGAAGGGGGAAGAGGAGGAGGAGGAGGAAGAGGAGGAGGAGAAGAGGAAGAGGAGGAGGACTTGTAGTAGTAAACAGAGGATCAGCATAATAATATCAGACAGCTGAAACTGAAAAGAGGGTTTCTGTCCGCTAATTAACGGTGTCTGCTATTTCTATCATAGGCCGAGGGAAGTTGGAAAAAGAAAGAAGAGGAAGAAGGAAGCAGAAAAAGGAGGAAGAGGAGTGAAGAGCAGCAGCAGGTAGAGATGAAGAGGAGATGAAGAGGAGATGAAGAGGAGATGAAGAGGAGATGAAAGAGCGTCGGTAGCAGCAGTAAATAGAGGAGGATAAAGAAAGCGGAGAGGAGGAAGGAGCACGGTGTGAAGCAGGAGGAGGAAGGGATGAAGAAAATAAGACGAAGTCTTTGCAAAGAGGAAGATAGATGGAGCATAGGAACAGCAGCAAGTGGAGGATGAAGAGAAAGCAAAGAGAGATATATATACATGAAGACTAATTTCAAACCGGCAATTGTCTGCTGCTGCTGCTGCAGACCTGCCACAGGTCACAAAGGACACGTCGTCATCGGAATAGAAATGAGAAGATGATGCATTGTGTCATTAGATGTATATCCGAAATAGGATTTGGCTAAAAACTGTGGGTGATATTAAAAATGATCAGTGAATCTGACTTTACTTTCCATTATGCAATTCGAGTTTTAGTTGCCATACGAAATGAACTAATGAAATGCGAATCCTTCTTCCTATAGGGCCCATATTTATTAGGTATTCAAACTGTCCATAAAGAGCATAACCCCGGCTGCATCTTCTCTACAGTTTTACATCACACTGTGGCGAAGTAACATTTCATATTTTATATTTTTATTCCTTTTGATTTTCCTTAAGCTAAGGCTGTAGTTGTTTTCGTTAAACCACACTAGAAGGAAATTATCATGTCAGGGAGCATGGCTGGATAAAGGAGGTGGGCAACTCTGATGAGCTTTGTCGTCACACAGTGTCGTTAAACTGAGACTAGTAGGCTACTATAATATAAAGAATTTAAAACGGATTTGATCACAGCTAAATGATGTGATAAAATAAATGGTTATGCAACGCCGTTTATAGAAATGGCGTTGCCATTTCTATACATGAAGTCAATGCTATCTAGCATTGACTTCATGCATTGGTATTAAATTCTGAATGACATGTTATTCAATAAGATTTCATCCGATCTTGTCCTCCTTCCAAAGGTCAACAGCGTGCACATGAGTCATGACAATGCGATAGTTCATTAAATGGACTATCGCATTGTCATGACTCAAGTCATTGAGCGAGTCCCACAGTTGTTCAGCTCCCTAAATTTTATGGAGCCGAACAACTGTGAGACTCGCTCAATGTCCTGACACAGTGAAGATTCGAACTAATGTGCTTCGCAAACGTTAGAAGACAAGCGCTCTAACCATACGGGGAACCGTGTGAAACATGATATGAACATATCAGATGACACGAATGCTTACTGATGTGATAATCCGAAAGACTCAACTAATAAATAAAATAAATGGTATGTCCGATTATAACGCCGTTTATAGAAACAGATCAAGTGCAGCTGTGAGAGTAATGATCGAAGATGATGTTGCGAATCCCGAAGAACGTGACAACCAAATACTGCTCAGCAGAGTGAAATAATCTGTGAATGACGAGTGATTTCGTTCGTGAGTGATGCTAGCTGTTCTTCGCTTGCCTGATTCCTTGTCCTCTCTGTATCTGCGTCGGTCTCAGTTGAGTTGGCATCGCGGAGTCGCTCAACTCTTTGATGAAAAGATCAAACGGATAGCAGGACAGCGACGAATTACACGTCGAACCATCGGACAACAACTGCAACAACACGACAACCAATACAAGGCATGTGCGCCTCTCAGGTGCAAATAAAGCATCCTTACTTATTTACTTACTTACAGCAGAGCATATCGAACATCAACCGTTTATGTTTCAACCAGCTTGGCTTAAATCGGGTGAGGCAACGTCATTTCCCCACAATGATATAGATTCGATTCCTAGTAATAGTGATAGACGCACGGTCATCATAATTTATATACAAGTGGGCGCTATGCAAGTGTTCGATTACATTGCACATACAATATGTTGGCTTCCTTCAGAGAAGCAAAAATGCGGAAGACATCCGTATATCAAATTATTAAATAAAATTTCATTACAGCTTAAGGAAACGAATAAATCTACTGCCATTTCGACAAATAAAAATGTTGTCATCTTCAAAAATACAAACTATGTGCGACCATGCCTTGGTTGGAAGGGAGTTAAGCTTGCACGACTTGCGATCTGGGATACACAAGCTTCATTTCAATCCGAAGACACCGCAACATGTATCTTGTATTCAAGTCTAAAAAGGCTACGGAAGGTGTTCGTGTATTAGTGCGCTCATGAGTAAGCTGGTGCCCTGCGCTTGGCTTTCGAGTTGCTCTTTAGAAGCTTAGAGTTTACGATTACAATAATTGCACTGGCGTCTCGTGCAACAAAGGCCCTGTTTTAAACTTGGAATTGCGCTATATAAGCCAAGGAATTGTGGCCATGCCTTAGTCTAATCTTATTCGATAATCCCAAGCGTGATCTCAAGATTTCTACAGCGCCAAAAGAGAAGTTGCGGAAACCATCTTATTCAAAGGCGCTTAGTCAAATCTAAATCGACAGTTGGATAAGACAATTCTCTATTGCATGTTTCCCAAGATTTGTTACACAATTCAACTAGGTTTTCGAATCGCATTTTTTTTCTGAGAAATACTAAATTGTTTGTCGCAAGGAAGATATTCCCTTGCTTGAACTAAATGTCGAGACTCCATCTCCCAATTGGTTCATTGTTTACAACTGGATCATTGGCCGAAAATTCTCTGCCTACGTTCACTGACTTTCTGAATAGTATTAGGATGATGTTCTCGTTTGGTTTTCTATAGCAACACATCTATACATGTAGGGCTACATTAGGTATCATTCACTCGCGCAATAATTATGTCATAGATTTATTTTTATTATCACTAGCGTTATCTTTATAAATCACTATTACTCATGTGTTAGTTCATTATAGTATTATTATTATTATTACCGTATTATTATTATTATTATTATTATTATTATTATTATTGTTATTATTATTATTATGTCACATATAGTGTTATTCATCATTGGCATTGCCAACGGATCTGTCATCAGGCTATCTGGGTCGCCGCTTGTCAGTGGATTGTAATCTTGACATAGTGCCCTGAAAAGCCACCGCATTGAAACGTTGGATCAATGCCGACAAGTTCTGGAAAAGGAAGTTTGTCTCTCGGGTGTCACCGGTAGTTGTCGACAGTCAGCGTCCAGCCTCAGACAGAAAGGCGAGGCCCTCACTATTGAGGGGACCGAAGGTTTCTATAGCGATTGGAACAAAAGTGTATTTCTTCTCTAGCTCAGAATATTTTGTGTGTTTCCTTGTGGCTGCTATCTCCGCCGCTCCTCCAGCTGTGGAAGCTGTCTCGGGGATATAAGAAGCGGCCACTGTGTCCACCACAGTTGCGTCCCAAAGTAAGGCCCGCCCCCCACTCCACGGTATCAGGGTCTGCCCATCCGGTCTCTTTCCATCTAATCTGGAAAGACCTGACGGTTCCTTGACCGCTGGAATACCGGCTCTGTTGATGCTGCGATGGATAAGGTCGTTGATGTTACAGTGTCTTGCTTGACGGCCAAAACCCAATGAACAGGACAGGCCATGTGCGCCTCTGGCTGAGACGAAGGTGCCGCATGCGCAGGTGTGCGGCTCACAGATGGCCACCCCTTATCGTAGGCCGACCGCCACCCTCACGGTATCGTCCTCCAGTCTGAGATCGCGAGAAACGAGCGGGAGAGCGTATTGCCAGTCCGAGGCGTGCGGTGACTGCAAGGCCCTTAGTCTCGCCTGGTCGTAGGGATCCTGTAGCTTTTCTTCTAGTGCAGACAGAACCGCGTTTAACAGCGGTCTGTCAAAGTGGGCTTGTTTATGGCCTGGCGTCGTCGGGGCAGAAGCTTCGGTAAGTTGAAGCCAGGTAGACATCGCCGAGTCGCATGCTGAGTCCGATTTCACCGCTACTGATTCTAAGATGAGGGACTGGATCTGGAGAGTGCCCGCGGCGGAAGCCAAAAAGGCGGGAAGTGCCAGCGACGACGCCCTCCTAATTCCCAGTCCTCCCATCCAGATCGGGAGAGTGGCCTGACTCCATTGGTCATCGGTCATCGAAATGTTGAAGATTCGCTCGATCCCTCCTCGCAGCAGATCGTCGTAAGCCCTTAGACGCGGGTGGTCGTGGCAAGGGGTGCATCTCAATAAGTGCATGAGTTTAGGCGAGCCGACCGAATGTCTAAGGATCAGTAGAGCGTCTTGTCTAGCGATTAGTTGCAACCTGTCGAGGGCAATTCCGAGGTCGGCCACACAGATGTCGATGGCTGAAAGCAGGGCATCCGTCGGGGAGAGCGGAGCCCCTAGGAGCACGGCCGATGATGCATTGACTCGGGCGAACTGTCCTAGGAAGCCTTGACTAACGTCGTTGATATGGGCGTCGGAAGATATGAGTTCGCATTTTTTGCGGTTGAGAGCGAGGCCAAGTTGCAGACATCCCTCTTCGATCGAGTTAACATCCGCCTCCACCACCTTAGGATCTCCGGCCAAGGTGAGGTCGTCGAGGTATCCAAAGGCCAATGGTGAAAGCAGGTGGTTAAGGATCGGCTGTAGCGGTAGGCAGAAAAGGAGAGGTCCCAAGGGATCGCCCTGTTGCGAACCTTCTTGCGATTGTATCGTGAATCTCCCGAATTTCAGAGATGTCGCCTCGGCGTAGGCAAGCTGGCAATATGCGGATAAATCAGGAATGAGTTCGTCCACTGATGCGAGCATGAAATCTCGGTGCAAGCTATTGAAAGCGTTCGAGATGTCAAGCTTCACCATTATTGAATTCGTGTCCATGCTGGTCAGGAATCGTCTAGCGGCGTGGGTTGCCGCCTCGCAGCCTCCGGGAACGCCAACCCCCAGTTGTTTAGGGGTTAGGTACGGCGTGACACGTGGGACGGCGTATGCGTTGGCGCATTTAGATGCGAGTCGACGCCACACGTATCCAATGGCTATTGGCCTTAGACCACCACAACTTTTACGGAGGGCGAAAAGAGTACCTCCGAATAAGATGGGTCGTACCTCTTGAGGGCAGATGCCGGCCAGTAATAGATTGATAAGAGCAGTCGTCGCTCTCAGCAGTCCAGGTCCCGCGTCTGGATCTCCAATCAGTTCAGCCACGTGTTGGGGGCGCAGCCCATCAGGGCCGCCGGACGACCCCATCGGGAAAGAGCGCATCATTGTGCGAATCTCCAGCTCTGTCGCCTGGAAGGGTGCGCTTGAGGTCGATCGAAGGATGGCTGGGCGGTCACGCGGCGGGGCAGGATGTTTTTGGCATAGAAGTTCCAGTGTCTCTTCATTAATCGGCGCTGGGGTGTCGTTAGAACAAAGTATGCGAGCTGCCGCACTAATGTTTCCATCCTCCAGTTTTGCGGCTACCGCCGCCGCCAGTGCCTGTCTTCCATTCGAGACCGTAGGCCTCTGCCCTTCGCGGGTGTCCGCCTCTGGTTGAAAGATAGTGTCGGCCAAAGTCAGCCATCCGTCATAAAAATCTGCAATGCGCTTCTTGACGACGGACGTAAGATTGCGGCGTCGGCCGCCCCTCAAAGGAGTTTCCAAAGTTCCCGCACCAAAGGCGAGGAGGCGCCGCCATCCTGCGAGTTCGCAGGGTCCGCCAAAATGGACTCCATAATGTCGGTTAGAAGGCGGCCAGCTCCTGATCTAGCTCCTTTGGAAAAATGCCTGAGAAGACCTCGTGAGAGGCAAGGGTGTCGCATTGACCTGACAGGTCTCGGGTCCGAATTAGGGGCGGCAACGGTCGTCCGTTCTTCGTCAGTCGTGATTTGTTCGGGATTCGCATTTGTCGCGACGGTCACCGAGCCAAAAGGTGCCAAAGGGAATCCTGAAGATAAGGGCGCTTATTCGAACCCGGACATGGATTGACCCTGGGCCCGTGTTGGTGGACCATGCCGTCCTTGTTATGGAGTTGGCGAATTGAATGACATACATTGCATGTCCCTTGTGCCTTCTTCTGTTTAAGTTCAAATGTCCCTATCAGGGTCGGTGAATCCGTTCCCTTAGTGATTGTGCGATGTGCTAACTTGTGATTTTGATTCATTTGAGAATTTGGGAAACAGTGATATTGTTTTAATCTTCTGGTTTGATTTCTAGAGATAATTATTATTATTATTTTTATTATTATTTTATTATTATTATTATTATTATTATTATTATTATCATTATTATTATTATGATCATCATCATCATCAGAAATTACTATATTATTATTATTATTATTATTATTATTATTATTATTATTATTATTATGCTGTTAAATAGCTCGGTGCGTTGTGCATAAGCTAAATAAGTAATAAATTATTATTATATTTTTTGGCCTTGAGTTACATATGATTCCTCAGGGACTGTTGTTCTAACCTAAGCGTATGTTGGTTGTCTGGAATAACCTTATTGATCGGTCTCTATAACGACGAAAGTTCCTTTGAACGCTATGGCGTTAATTTGACTCACTTAGCTCACAAACTCATAATAAATATTAAGCCTATTGCTATTATTATTATTATTATTATTATTATTATTATATTGTTATTGTCAGTGTTATTGTTATTTATTAATATCATTATCATTATTATTATTATTAGTATTAGTATTATTACTATTATTATTACTATATTGTTATTATTATTATCATCATTATTATTGCTATTATTATTATATTGTTATTGTCATTGTTACTGTTATTTATTAATATTATTATTATTATTATTATTATTAGTATTAGTATAATTATCTTTGTTACTGTTATTATTACTATTATTATTATTATTATTATTATTATTAGTAGTAGTAGTAGTAGTAGTAGTAGTAGTAGTAGTAGTACTGTTATTATTACTATTAGAAGGAAATGCATTAATTTAACTCACTTAGCTCACAAACTGATAATTATAAGCCTATTACTAATAATAATAATATTATTATTATTACTATTATTGCTATCATTATTACTATTACTACTACTTCAACTATTGATAATGGTTATATTATTATTATTATTATTATTATTATTATTATTATTATTATTATTATCATTATTATTATTATTATTATGATCATCATCATCGTCGTCGTCGTCATCGTCGTCTCGTCATCATCATCATCTTCGCCAGTATCCTCATCATCATCAGCATCATCATCATCATCATCATCATCATCATCATCATCATCATCACTGATAAATGTTGAAATTAGGCTCACGATCACATTCACTTCGTGACGAACTGATGAAAACAGTCGCAGCACACAAACATGGGACCAAAATATTCCTAACAGAATGTCATCAACATGCGGAGCACATAGGCCTACACTTCGATCGAATTCCTGTGAGAATTATTTATCGTGGTGAGTGAAAAAAGTCCGGTCAAATGGACGGTCGCGACAGATGTAGGACGGTAAAAGGTGCTTCGACGAGATAGACCTCTTGGCCTTCAGGGAAATGAATTCGAGAATTAGGTTACACAGCGATGGAATCGAACGGGAACATGGCGAGGGATGGCGGCGGACTCGATGAGTCAAAGAGAACACGACGCTCAACAGATGAAGCTTCAGTAAGTGGCGGTCCATTAAGAAAACTCATCACTCATAATAGTAATTCACGCGCAGTTTTGTTGGCGTTAATCGTTCTGGATGTATTTGATGGTGCATCCAAGAACACCAATGAAGACCGAATGTTTATACTCCTATAGGCTATTATAACATCTAATTATTGTTGCTGAGAAAGACATCGACTTGTACCCAAAAACTGTATACGTAACCTGAAGGAGTAGGTGCAGCGAAGAACTAACATGTGGCACTGTGCACCTGAATGAGCTCCATGGGATGGGTATAAAGATGCGTGTAAACTGTGAATGGTGTTGCTGAGAAACTAATAATTTTACTCCGGAATTTGCAATTCATATGGGATGAAAAGAAAGTCTAGTTTGGTCGTTAGTGCTTCAAATCATATCGCAAGAGAAACATTCCAGCGTTTATTAGTAGGGATTTCTGATTGAACAATTGACTGAATACTTGTCACTGCCAGCGATCAGAATACTTGTCAGCAACGACGGTCATCAACTGAGGCTTAGAAAGAGTTTCTGGAGACAGTTTCTCCTATTACAGGTACGACTCCATAGATGTCGGCATGCTAAGAGCTACACATCAACCTATGTACACCCAGCATACACCCCTCTCCCGCCCATACCCTTTCCATTCATACACCGTTAATTCAGCTTCCATCCAATCAATCGCCTGTCCACCCATTCACTCCTCTTCTCCAACAAATCATTCATGCTTGCGTTTTCAAACAATTTTTTCATTTCTTCACCAAGCAATCACTCGTCTATCCATGCATTCATTTTCTCGCTCGTTTATCCATTTCTCCTTCCTCCATCTAACTTTTCATCAATCAGTCAATCAAGTAATCAATCAGTCGATCGATTATTCGTTTATCGACCAATCCATTCTAGCGTCATCAGTGATGGCTGGTGGGTTCATCGACCTCTGTCTCTGTCTTAAAGAGTAAAGGCAATCAAGACAAGTCAAGAAGCACTGGACACAAAACCCCACTGGACCTTGTAGGAGCAACGCAGAGATGACCGTTAGATGACCAATTGGAGGAGGAGAGATGACCATCGGATGACACATGTGAAGCAGGACGAGGACTCAGTGATTTAGGAGATGCCTTGCTTAAACGATGTGATAAATTTTAAGTGCACGAGAAGGACGAGGAAGAGGAGGAGAATGCCAAGGATGAGGAAGAAATGGAGGAAGAAGAAGAATAGCAAGAGGAGAGAAGGCAGAGAAGACCAGGAGAAAGAGGAGGATGAGGCAAATAAAGAAGAGGAGGAGGAAGACGAGGAAGGGAAGAGGAGGCGGAAAAGGAGGAGGAGGATAATGCAGAGGATGAGAAGGAATAGGAAGAGAAAGAAGAAGAGGAGAAAGAGGAGAAGGAGGCACGGAAAGAGGAGGACGAAGAAGAGGAGTGGAAGCGGAGAAGGAAGAGGACGAGGAAGAGGAGAAAGAGGCAAAGGAGGAGGAAGTGCAGGAGGAGGAGGGGAAGATTAGAAACAGAGGAAGAGGAGAAGGCAGAGTAGAAGGAGAAAAAGAGAGGGAGATAGAGGAGGAGAAAGAAGGGGAGGAGGAGAATCTGCAGGAGGAGGAGAAGGCAGAGTAGAAGAGGCCGAGTGGACGATAGACCTTGCAATGAGGTGTTTGATGGAGGAGGAAGAAGTGCAATTGGGTTGAGAAGCCATCAGCTAATGAGGCTTAGCCAGAGAATTACGATCCTCATAACCGATGCCACAGTTCATTGTTTATATTAGGCAGTCAACGACACGTGGCAGATAAACACAGATGGGAATACGGGAGGATGGAAGGCAAGGGGGCAAGGGAGGGATGCAAAGAGAGAGAGAGAGAGAGAGAGAGAGATTCAACAAAGCATCGACAATGGCCGAGCATCCGCTTCTGCCAAATCAGCATCAGCAACGTTGACGATAGACACATGTAGGAGACAGCAGCAGAGAGTGCAGATGCACCTGTGGCCAATTCGCTCAACGCCAATGCATTCATACCCACACATCCCTCCCCTGGAGAAAGGCATCGCGGGCTAATCTATTTGACATTGTCTATGTCTATTCTGTCTGGCTGTCTGTCTATGTATCTGCCTGTTTGTCTGCACGTCTGTCTGTCTGTTTATCTGTACTGTATGTCCGTCCGTCCAACTATCTATCTATTTATCTATCTATCTATCTATCTATCTATCTATCTATCTATCTATCTATCTATCTATCTATCCATCTATCTATCTATCTATCTATCTATCTATCTATCTATCTATCTATCTATCTATCTGCCTGTTTATCTATTCATCTATCTCTCAAAGCTCGATTACTGCAATTACCTTTTACTCGTTCTCGAAACCACATAACCCAAAGGGTCTACAACATATCCAAAACTCATTAGCCAGAGCCATCACCACACCACTCGAGCATCATCACATCCCTTGTCGCGGGTTTCTCTCTCGCCAGCTCCTTCTTCTAGATGATAAGATTACCGCCGACTCTTTTCCTCAATCACCAAGCTCAGCAACACGACACACTGGATGGTTTTAATATGTATATTTAATTATATATATATATACACACCACTCATCCTATCTACACTTACTGGAATTATTAGTGTCCTTTTTAGAAATGTTTCCCTGGTTATGTTGGAGACGGGGTTCCCCAACTACGTTGATTACCCTTATCGTCAGAACTATCTAACATCTACCCCAGTTCCGAAATAAGTCCCTGTTCCTTCGCTTGCTACACTATATAAACCCTTCTAGGGGCGATTTCCTTCGCCATCCCAAACGCAAAACTCGTATCTCTATTGGACGACAGATCACCTGCTGAAACTATTACTAAACCTGATTGGTCAGATCTTGGTGTCCCTAGCATAACGTCACATCACTCGAGGCGTACAGTTAATGTTTGACTAGCGGCTGTTATGGCTGGGCCTTGTTAGTGTCATAGACAGGCAATAGGTTCCAGAGATCGAGTTACATTATTATAGTTATGCCGCCTAATAGGTTGCGCCGTTCGTATCGGAATTGTCCCTTATTCTTGATCAGTGTCAACAAGCCGCTTCAGACCAGATCTTCAGCTGGTTCATGAATTTCTTGTCCGTGGGTCGCAGAGATGGGAGGGGCAGGCGGTTCTAACGTCTGCCTCGAGGTGTCGGGTTTCGTTGCTTGACACTCCGTTGATCTTTGCATACTTCTCGCCGTCTGTGTTGAGGCCGTCTGTCTATCTGTCTGTCTATCTGTATGTCCCTCTGTCTGTCCATCTGCCTATCTCTCTCCCATTCACCGATACAAGCTCTAGTATCACAGCCAACCCTAGTGTCTGAGAGGGTGTACTGTATTATCACCAAACACTGCTGCAATTGATTGGTGTAGCGCCACCCATATTATACATTGCACTCTCTATAGCATTGACCGTGAACATGGATTCCACGCAAGCCTTTTCCCGATAATATCAGGCACTAAACTGTTGCATATGGCGCTCGTAAAAGGCATATGCCAAGTGAAGCGAACATTGGGGATAGCTGAGAAATATGGTCTGGGATAAAATGAAAAGTAAGAGGGTCGAGTGACCCTAAAAAGGAAAATATCGCCCATAAAGGACGTCAGTGACTTACCTCCCACTCCGTTTCTATAGTCTACATGGCATTGCTCTTTCGCTTTACGGGCATTCTAGCCTCATAGTTGACACTGAAACGGGGTGGAGTAGGCGTACTTCGATACTTCCCAGTGTCGACCATTATGACTATATTAATAATATTATTATAAAGGAAGCGAAATGTCGTGTTGTCGATCCGTCCGTCGCACAGCTGCTCTGTAAAGTTACGCTATCCTCGCTGCATTATGACGAAGTAGTGTCGTCTAGCAAATGAAATGTGAATGCAGTTGATACAGAGATATTAGTAGGAATAATGAGCTACAATAAATTAATTATTATATCAAGATTTTGAATTTCTATTGAACATCTTTTCAGAGAACTTGGCCTTGAGGCATATACAGAAAATTCAACTTTTAAAGAATATTTTAAAGTCCTTGCTTAAAACTTGCTGTAGCCAGGACTGATTTAAACCAATAAATTTAAAATGATAGCCCCAGTTATTGCCACTTATTGGGTCACATAGGGCCATGTACATAGGGCGCATGGACGGTTCCTTGGTGACAGCAGTGGCATACAGTGAACCAATGATGTCAGTTTGAGTCCAATGAACATTGCAACTATACACAAACATTCGTTCGTTCATACATACACAATACATGCATACGGACATGCATACATGCACATACATAATTACATTATAAATGCGGAATTTGCGGGTGTAGGCATATGAACTGTAAACGAGTCGTTTGGTGCATTGAATGCATTGCATGAAATGTCCATCGGATCAATGTTAGCATCTGCAGTTCGCGAACATTTGATGCAGCACAAATCAAGGTAACAGTCAGAAGTTCGAGATTACTACTCCACATGTACACTTCTAGGCAGCTCTTTAATAATGGGGGCACTGTCGATGGGGTGGGATTAGCCACAGCCCTCATATGCCAAGGCAAAGAAAATGAAGTGGGCAACACTTCATAGTTAGCCTACTAACGCTGTTCTTTTTCTTCATCATAATCATCACCATCATCATCATCATCACCATCATCATCATCATCATCATCATCGTCATCGTCATCGTCATCATCATCATGTGCCAAGGCAAAGAAAATGAAGTGGGTAACACTTCCTACATAGCCTACTAACACTGCTAACACTGCTTGTTATCATCATCGTCATCTTCTTCTCCTCCTTCTTCTTCTTCTTCTTCTTCTTCTTCTTCTTCTTCTTCTTCTTCTTCTTCTTCTTCTTCTTCTTCTTCTTCTTCTTCTTCTTCTTCTTCTTCTTCTTCTTCTTCTTCTTCTTCTTCTTCTTCTTCTTCTTCTTCTTCTTCTTCTTCTTCTTCTTCTTCTTCTTCTTCTTCTTCTTCTTCTTCTTCTTCTTCTTCTTCTTCTTCTTCTTCTTCTTCTTTTCTTCTTCTTCTTCTTCTTCTTCTTCTTCTTCTTCTTCTTCTTCTTCTTCTTCTTCTTCTTCTTCTTCTTCTTCTTCTTCTTCTTCTTCTTCTTCTTCTTCTTCTTCTTCTTCTTCTTCTTCTTCTTCTTATTCTTCTTCTTCTTCTTCTTCTTCTTCTTCTTCTTCTTCTTCTTCTTCTTCTTCTTCTTCTTCTTCTTCTTCTTCTTCTTCTTCTTCTTCTTCTTCTTCTTCTTCTTCTTCTTCTTCTTTCTTCTTCTTCTTCTTCTTCTTCTTCTTCTTCTTCTTCTTCTTCTTCTTCTTCTTCTTCTTCTTCTTCTTCTTCTTCTTCTTCTTCTTCTTCTTCTTCTTCTTCTTCTTCTTCTTCTTCTTCTTCTTCTTCTTCTTCTTCTTCTTCTTCTTCTTCTTCTTCTTCTTCTTCTTCTTCTTCTTCTTCTTCTTCTTCTTCTTCTTCTTCTTCTTCTTCTTCTTCTTCTTCTTCTTCCTTCTTCTTCTTCTTCTTCTTCTTCTTCTTCTTCTTCTTCTTCTTCTTCTTCTTCTTCTCCTCCTTCTTCAAAGATTTTTGTGTGTGTTTGTTTATTACACGTGCATGAAGAGTGCATGATCTAAGCTTAGAGCTGCTAAGCCGATTTTTCGAAAACTAAGCTTCTTGTTACCGGAAGTTGCTCACTCCGAGCCTCACGCGTTGTATGACGATTAATCGCAACATGTTGCATGTTGGGATACCTCGATTGAATAACAACACCGATGGCATGCGGTTGTGTGCTCGTATCACGATCTTATTATTAAGATAATTCTGTCATTAACAAGTATCGAATTTTACGTATTCGTAATTGTTATTATTTTCAGGTCATTCGTGATTTCTGCATAGCCACGAACTGGCCAAACCACCCAACAGAGCACCCGCTAAACCACCCACCAAACCACCCACCAAATACCACTCGACAAACGACCCACCAAATCAACCACCAAAGCACGCACCAAATCACCTGCCAAATCACCCACTTAACCTTCATAACCACCCACCAAAGCACCCATCTCAGAGTATTGCATCGTTTACTGTAGCAACCAAACAATTGCAGTTGTCTGCCACCATATCACAGAATTCCCGGAAATCTGATTAACAAGCGCCAGGCTGACTGGTCCTTCTTTCCCTATAGGGCCTACCTATTCTTAGCTTGTTACTGAATTGTGATTGCAGAATGCCTCTCTCTCTCCCAATCACTTAGGGGCCGTCCATAAATGACGTCACGCGCCCAGGGGTAGAGGTCACCCATTTGTGACGAAGTGTGACGAGGGAAGAGGTTGACAAAATGTGACGTCACCTCATCACATAAAGCACCAAAATAAGTAATTTTATTAAAAACTGTCCCTCAATCAGTGCTTAAAGTGAAAAAAGAAGTGCCTGGACGCTAGTGGAGCCGTCCATAAATGACGTCACGTAATTTTTGACAATTTTCGACCCCTCCTCCTTCGTCACACGTCGTCATAACTGCCATGACCCCTCAAATATGACGTCACATCACAAGGCTCTGACCCCCTAAAAAAGCAAACCAGATGTCCAGAATGTAATGCAACTTTCCTTATAATTATCAAAAAATTTGTTAGTAACTATAAAATATTTCAAATTATAATAGTAGAACGAAGAAAATTGGAGAAATTCAGTAGCCTATAATTATTACAATCTTATGCATTCCTCAGGATGAAAGACTATCATAATCATAATTAGTGTTGTTTAATTGTGTTAACAACTACTGCTAAATAAGTGAAACTTGTTTAAATGAGTGTAAGTTTTTAACAAAATAACGTATTTTGATGTGATGACGTGACGTCACATGTCGTCGACCCCTCTCCCCTTGTCACACATCGTCACAAATGTGTGAACCCTCCCCTAGCCGCGTGACGTCACAAATGAACGACCCTAGTGTCAAAAAGTTAAAACCTAAAAATTGCAAAGGCAAAGCACCAACATATTAAGTCGACGACAAATGTGTTCGTTAAAAATGAAGTGGGATTGGTGATATTAATGATGCTGGAATAGAAGTTGGACGGGTGAACGAAAAACAGATGCTATTTAGATAAAAAAAATAATGCCTACTGAAATAAAAGTTGGATCATTGAAAAGAATACTTGCCTAAATAAAAGTTGAAATGACAAAAATGGTTCTTGCTGAACCAGAATCTGGATTTGTAGACATTATTATTATCAATCCAACTTCTATTTTATCAAATACAATGGGCGAGAAATAGAATTTGTTATAATTCGTTAGGCTTTTTGTCCATCAAGCATTATTTAGTCGTCAATTATTTGTTGGTAAAATATTTTTTGTGATATAAACCGTAGACCTACAGAGAATTGCTTTCCTTTATTAAATTGTCGACAAGGGACCAGTGGCGCCGGCATCGTTTTAAAAGTTTGTAAAATAAAGTTTGTAAACGCGCGAAGCGCGAAATTATTTCCTCCTCTTTTTCCTGTTCATAATAACGTACGCATATAGAGGAATTGCGCTGCTGCATGGACGCTCATAGACGGCGTCCAGTTTCTGCTGGCTAAATAAGTGGCAGGATGGCGTCCAGCCTCGAAAATAAGTGCCTGAACGCCGTCCATGACCGTTCAGGCACACTTTAAGCCCTGCCCTCAATTAAGCAAATTCCACTTAATTAGCGGTAACTGTTACTACAATTTAACAACACTAATTATTATGGCTGTATTCTTAATATTTTCGATCGTTTACTTTTACGGTTTGCGTCATTTTGGGGTTTTGGAAGTGAGGCAGCCTGTAGCATACAAACAGGAATCGATTATACCGTCAAAACGCAGCAGGCCGCAAAAAGTCGCTGCACGTCGGCATAGTGAACTACATGTAATAATGGTTGTAGGTGCAGATAAAGAAAATGGAGAAAGTGCTGATTACATAGACGAAGAAGGGCTGGATCGAAATATCTATTGAACAGGATGATGAGATCCAAGCTCTCCCTACCAGCTAGAGCTTTTCCTCTCGTGGAATGTATAATGAGTGCTATTACTTATACTTTCTCCATTTTTCTTCGTTTTTTTTATATAGTTTTTAGTCTTTTTACGTTATTATTACTTCATTTATATTTCTAAGAAAATTTACATGTAAAATTCTGGTGATCTGGTATTTTCGGGGAGATGGTCAGAGCTTTGTGACGTAATATTTTAGAGGAGGTCACAGTATTTGTGAAAACTTGTGACGAAAGGGAAGGGGTTAAAATTCGTCCATAATTGCGTGACCTCATTTGTGGACAGCCCCATCTAATATACGTTCACAGTAGAAGTGGTTATTTCAGTTTAACGACACTGTGTGATAGCAAAGATCATTAGCGTCATCCTCCTCCTTTATCCAGGCTTGAGACCGGCATTACCAGTTTGCAAGCAGTTACGGAGTGTGCTGTGCGCTTTATTGCGCTTAATTAACCACTTGTTTATATCACCGAGAATCCGAGATGAAAAAAACGCAGGTGCTGCTTTCTGTGTCGGGATATTGTTCTTTCATTTTATGCAGACCACAGATGATTTCACGAAACCTTCTAATTCGTCCAATTATGTATACAATAATTTTATACATACACATAATAAAATGTATGTATAAAATTATTGTATATATTGTATACAAGTGATTAAGCGCATCTCAAAGGTTCGCATTATATATATAGCCCTGTCTTGATTATCTTCTTTTCATCCTTCTTCTACCTGTACTTCTCTTCCTTCTTATCCTCCTCGTCGTCGTCGTCGTCCTCCTTCTCGTCCTCCTCCTACTTCTTCTTCATCTTCGTTTCCTTCTTCTTATTCCACTAATTCTCCTCCTCCTCCTCCCCTCCTCTTCTCCTTCCCTCCTTTCTTCCGTCATATGTATAGGAGTACACGTAAGCATTATGTATGCCTGTTTGTTTATACCATAAAATATATTATAAGTCCTAAATACGAACCTGGGATATCCATAGCCCTCTATGCATAAGCATATACACTTACATCATATATATATATATATATATATATATATATATATATATATATATATATATATAACACATATATATCGACTCTATATAAGGAAAGGTTTACAGGCTCTGTATGACAGGAGCACATCTAACTGTTCGAATATATATATGCAATATTATGTAAATGCATGTATATATATAATTTCGATAGAGCATGCTTTCTAATGCAACGCATACAACACACTACTAATTGCAGCTGGTACCATTGGGAGCTGTAGAGAGAGAGAGAGAGACAGACAGACAGACAGACAGACAGACAGGCAGAATTGAACGGATGCTGATCTATCGTCGCTTATGGTATTGCCACTTCACCAGATAATTTTATGATGATGTCTGTCTGTCTTTTGATGTTCTTCGGGCATTGAACACTGGTTCTGCCATGGGGTTGGATTTCCAGGCCATTTGCTTCGGCCAACTTACTTAATAAAACTGTGCATTTCAACGAAGAAAAGCTATTGCATATACAAAGAGTGGAAAGTTCCTTCAAAACCAAAGGAGGGGCCATATGGAGCACATTTACATAGGTTCAATATTTCTGCATGGGACCCATACACTACCCATATGGGTCATCTAATGTTTATGGAAATGCTGGCATGGTGTATGCAGCGATTACGGGCCTTACAAAAGGACGGTAACGTTCGATTCTTGTTGACACAATCTAAGTGCAAGTATCCTAATTAATAAAGTAGCTTAATTTACCACCTGATTGGCCTATAAGTCAAGGCCAAAGTGCATGGACCTTAATTAATAAGGTCACTTCATTTACCTAATTGACTTGTAAACCAAGGTCAAAGACCTACCTGTTCATCAGAAGTGACGTTCCATGTGATGATGAGTGGCGATGGAACTGGTCTAAGCATCCACTCGATTTCGTAAGGAGGCAGAGCATCTCGAAGACAATTCTCCAAAGCATCACTTCCGAAGGTGTCATCTGCTGCTGCGGCGAAGACTCCTCCACCCGTTGTCATGGTTACGAATGCAGTCAGAACAGCCGACGCCCACGTGACGCCTACTTCCACCGACATGATCACCTGATCAAATGATCACCTGAACACCTGATCAGAGCTATCCGATCAAACTTACCTTCACCTCTCAGGTAAGACACGGTTCCAGAATGGCTAACTAATTATTAAATCCAGTCCCAGACGATGCGAATCTGCGATAGTAAGATCTATTGATTAGCGTCCTTCCCCATTAACACGAGATCCTATTACTTCTGCCACCTTGTTGAAACTGGTTCCTAACTATTCCAATTTATTCGATGCTATAGCGCTTCACAGCATCGAAGCAAGGATTCCTGGACGATGAATAGGCCTACACGTGTTCAAGTGCAGAGTTCATCTGCTGCTACTGATAGAGCGCCATTTAATCATTCGCTCGTTTAGTATCGCTCCGTTGTAAAGAAGGCGATCTGAGTCGTTTCTCTCCTAATCACAGTCGCGATGCTTTGGCTCTGCAGCAATCTGCTGCAGCTGTGCTAACAGATCCTATGGTCAACAGCTGCTGCATCCGAAGCGGCTTCTGGCACCGGACCATTGGCACTGCATCAATCGAGGCGACACTGCTGCTGATGCAGAGCAAGCGGTGCCTTCTCGATCCTGCGAAGGACACCAGAAACGAAAGGTAACGAGATATAGATCGAGACAAACATAGACAGATGGAAAGACGTACAAACAGACAGACAGACAGACAAAGAGGATGTCGATTACGGACTGACAACAAATTATGTGGAACGATAGAAGTCAGTTAATGATTGTGCAGATAGATAGATTGTCAGATAGAAACGCAGAGTGAATGGAGTGGACTGAAACGGTAGTCAATCAGCCACTCTGCTTTCAGGAGGAAGAAAAAGAGGAGAGGAAGAGGAGAGGAGGAAAAGGAGGAGGAGGAGAGCAGGAGGAGGACGAAAAGGAGGAGGAGAGGAGGAAGAAGAGAGGATGAGGAGGGGAGGAAAAGGAGGAGGAAAGGAGGAAGAGGAGAAGGAGGAGCGCAGGAGGAGGAGGACAGCAGCAGGAGGAAGAAGAGGAGGAGGAGGAGAAAAGAAAAAGGAAGAGGAAGAGGTGGATAGCAGGAGGAGGAGGAGAAGAGGAGAGGATTAGAAGAGAAGGAGGAGGAGGAGGTGGAGGAGGTGGAGGAAGTGGAGTAGGCCAGAGCGACCAACAGGAGACGAGTGATGTGACATTTGAATCATTAATGCGTAATTTGTGGTTCATTAACAGCGCATTACTGAATGAGAGAATTCAATGAATACTCTTCACATGCTTTGCATCGATCCTCCTCTTCCTCCTCCTCCTCCTCCTCATCATCATCATCATCGTCATCATCGTCGTCGTCATCATCATCATCATCCGATGATTTCTCTATCCGTAGTCTTCTCTCATTCACTGACAAACGACGCATAAGGCAATCGAGAGACAAATGAATCACAGGGAACTCAAACCAACCAATGATCAGACGAGACGACATGATCAGGTGAAGACCGTGACGTGACCTAAACCAGGATAAGGTACATTGTACATTGCATGAGGCGAAGGCGTTACGTTGGCTATATAGTCGTGCATTATGTGCAAGTTTGTGTGAAACAAGGATATGGGGAAGGTAAGTTTCTGCAACGCAAGTTGAGGTTAGGTCAGACGAATTTACGTAAGATAAATTAAGCAGGGTATACGTTGAAATGAGAATCAAGATGAGTTATTACTAAGATCTAAGATAAAGAACGACAAGATAAGTAATTGCCGTTTTATTGACCCTAGTAGTTCTTCTTATGACATGTTGCAGGGGTCGAGGGTCAATTTGGCAAAGTTAAAGACAAGATGGAGAATAGCTTCAACAACTGGACAGCATCTTCCCTTTGAACATTAGATCATCGACCTTTCATCTCTTTGGTCCAATCAATCGAACACAGGAAACCCGTGACTACCACAGCAACTGGTAGAGCTGTCGTTATGGTAACAGTCGATCGACGTCACATCATTATCTCCCTGCATTCGCACCTGGCGACCTCTATTAACGTGTACATGTGAATACCTCTGCTTCAAACAATCGTTCACTCGGCCGACGTGTGATAGCTCAAGGAGACGATCTTTGTCGTGACAAGATATTACAACGGTGACCAACATGCAAAAGTCGCTCTCATCCACCTGCCCCGTCATTCATCCACCTTTCACCCCTCTATATCTCTGTCTCGGTCTCTGTCTGTCTCTCTCTCTATAAGTATATATATATATATATATATATATATATATATATCGATCGCTCTCGCTTTCTCCCTCTCTCTCCCTCTTCCTCTCTCGCTCTCTACCTTGCCTTCTCCCTCTTTCTGTCCCTCTTTCTCTCCCTCTTTCTGTCCCTCTTTCTCTCTCCCCTTCTTCCTCTCCCTTTCTCTCTCTCTCTCTCACTCTCTCACTCTTCCTCTCTCCCCTCTCTCTTTCGCTCTCTCTCTCTCTCTCTTTCTCTCTCTCTCTCTCTCTCTCTCTCTCTCTCTCTGTTGCTTTCTGGTCTCTATTTGAGTGTTATTAAGTATCAATGTCTCTTTGTCTTTCTTTGTCTCCCTTGCTCTCTGTCTCTCTGTTATCTCCTTCCCTCCCTCTCATCCTATCATCCTTACTAGGTTCTCCCTCTGCTGCGATGAAGCTAATCACGTAAATCTATTGGACGACGATGTCAATTCATCCGACTAATGAAATCCAGGATCAGAGGGGATGAAATCCAACACATATACACACAAAATACACACATATACACACATACATGCACTCACACATGGACCGTAAACATCGGATTAGCCACACCTTCACCGATCCCCCTCACAATTCACTGGCCCGCCTTCGCATCACACCCATGTGCATTACTAACCACCACCAGCAGCAGTATCAGCCTCAATCGATGGTAGTAACCGACTGAGGAATGTTGGAAGCTGAACATTGGGAAGGATGGAAAGGATGGAAGAAGGAATGCAGGCGACAATGGCGGGAAAACAGTCAGGATGGCGAAAGGAGTATGAAGCGGATGAAATTATGGACATACATAGGCCTGCATTGATTTTATAACAGAAAATAATAGAATAAATAAAGCTTAGAAAATCTACTGACTGAGGTGGACAGACACGTCTAAGCATTAGCTGCGTATACGACAGATGCTTCTAAAACTCAATATTTATAATAGAAAATAATAGAATAAATAAAGCTAAGATTGAAGCGCCATTGTCACCTGCGTATGCAACAGATGCTTCTATAAAACTCAATATTTATCTCGTTTGGTTCTCCTCAACAAATTCAGAAGCTTGATTTTGTTCTCCTCTATGAAAAGTTTCCATTTCTCTCTATCTCTGGTCAAGTGTTTGTGATCGTTGTATCACCTCTGATAGTTCACTTACTTTTGTCGAACATTTATCTCTAATCTCACACACTCCTCCTATTTTCATTTATAACTTCTCTTGGTCGGTCGTCGTTCTGTCTTCTCCTTCACCTTCCCTATTTTAGTTCACGCTTTTATAATGTTCTCAAATTGACCATTGCAATTCCCATCTCACAGTGGTTAAATTGCTCATCCAGAGGTGGTGGATCTCCAAATCTTTTCAAAATCCAGAAGCTCAAAACCTGATCGAATAATATATATATATATATATATGCTCAGAATGTTAATACAATTATTCATTACATACAAAAAACAAAAACAACAAATACAGCAACTTAAAAATTTGCGCAACAATTTCACAAGCAAGCTTTTCAGCGCTGTCAATACAGTCAATTCTACCAGCACAACTTACCATCCGTTCTACAACAAGCAGATTTAAAGGCATTTCCATACTGTCATATGTGCTTCCATTGCTGTGCATGTTTTTGGTGCTTTGCACTTGCCTAAATCTGTTGCGGCATGACGACCTTTATCAATATCAATCCACGACTGCTTATATATAAGGTAATAGATTCCACTCACTCAAATGCGGTCCAACGACAGATATAAAAAGGAGAGAGGAGATTATTTGCAAAGTTTATGCATGACCTTAGAGCATGGGCAGCGATACAGAGGATCGGGGGGTCCCCCCACCTTTTGCAGAGGTGGGACACGTTATACGTGTGTATCATACATCCCCTACCCCTCTCATTGGGTGGTACACCTGTCAAACGAGATCGCCACCTCTGCCTTAGAGGCGTGCAAACTAAGTTCATTCAGCATTGCTAACAGGCAGTGTGTGGATAGCACTGAAAAGTCTCTTAAGTGTCTTCCCAGACAACTCAGCTCCCTTTACATCTGTGAAGTCTCTATAGTCCTGCTTCAATTTGTAATTAGTATGTGCATGGCACCAATAACTTATTACATGCCAGCTTAGGTTCATTTTCCCCATATTCTGCCGAAGCAGTTGAAGGCCAAGAAGAGGGTACTAAAGTGCTGACACATTCAATGGTAGGTTTCTCAGACTCTGTCGATCTATCGATGTAATTTATATAGTGTCTCTTCTATGGAACTGTTCAGAGGTACCCCACCCAGCCCCATTCAAAGAGAAGTTTATAGAAAGAGCAAGACAGGTCCCGCCGGAGAGAACGCATGTAAAAAGGAAGACTTACAATAACCTTGGGCCAAAATTTGGAAGGCTCTATTAATTGTGTCTGGTGGCAGTGCGACTCTGTGCGAGCATGTGGAATCAAAAAGTCACCTCTGGAGTGGAGGCCGAAGTTAAGGTGAAGAGATAAACAGGCACATTGTCGAGGACTCGGTGCCAGGCAATAGGGGAGATTCAGTGTCGTAGCGAGGCAAAGTGCTGCCTGAGACGAATGTAAAAAAATGACGCCTCTGTCAATTATTTCTATCACTTTGTTCTTGTACATATCCCGGGATATGCACAAAGTGAGAGATAGGCCTAAGATGCTAGTTTTGAGTGTCTTCATTATATACATTATAATTCTCTACTACTGATTATTCTATTCAGTAGGCCTATTCAATTCATATAGGCCTAGAGCTAGCAACAGCACCAGCATGCACCACTGTCAAAATTAAAACTGCTTGACTAATTAAAATGCATTATCATCTGATATATAAATAAGAAAATAGATTAAGGTAGTATTAATTACGAAATAAGCCACTTGTAGAGCAAATAAAAAGCAAGTCTCACAATAAAGTTACCAAACGTCTTGCAGGCTAGATCGAAAATTATAAAGTTCACATAAAATAAAAAATAACAGTAACAATTTTATTTTCTCTCTCTAACTATTGAAAAGAAAGTCCTACATAATACCATTTAGTCATGATGGAACTATAGTATGCATAGTAATTAGAATAGAATAGACACTGGAAACTTATCATACAGATTATGGTACGGCTTCCAACTTTCATTCCTACTAAACTAAAATATTAGACAACACGGATATAGGCTGTAGGCACTTTTATGCACGGCGCGGCGCAGTCCTGCTTCCTGGATACTTCCGCTACTGAACGCAGCCATTTAATCTAATAAACGTACAAAGTAAAAAGATCACTAAATAAATTAATATTTTTCTATTTATAACTAAAGTTAGTGTAAACATATTTAGCCGGTAAGTTTCAATCAAATTTTGATGAAAATAATAAATATAAAAAAATAGCTCAGATGATCTTGTCGGCCGCAAGTTTGTATTATAGGCCTATTAATCGCAAGAGGACGCTAGTTAATTTAATTTCGTCATTACTCTCGCACCTATCGGACGAAAAAATTAGTAATAATAATAGTGTCTAAATTCTCTTTTGCGATAAGTTTATCAGGGCCGCCTCCTGGCTTAGGTGACATACGAAGCCGCCTAGGACGCCAAATTTGAGAGCGCTGAATTTTATAAATAGCGCGGTTATGTTTTTGAGGAAAAAAACTTTATGATGATACAAAAAGAAATTCATAAATTAGTTATTAAAAACTAGTTTTAGGTTAATTTCAGACAAGACAATTCCAACAAACGATATTCAATCTCTTAACACCTCATTGAATCTCCCGCTATTTCCCTATCAATTTTCAAATGCCAGAATCGTCTATGAAGTGTGTGCCTGACCCCATATTATCTCACAACCTACTGCTTATGCAACGGGATTGGGCCGCTCTTATACAGATGACTGCTAAGGGTTCCAAATTACCTGAGGACTGCTCTGATGCCTACAAACACTAAGTGCCATTAAATCATTTCGATGGTACTTTATATATCGCATATGTTAGGTTTAAGTCGAGAAAAAGCTAATAAACACTCTGCCTGGTTCAGACAAGAGCAAAAAGAATCTTGAAGAATGCAACTTATACAACAATAATTTTTTATATTTTTCACCATAAATGCCGCCCCTAGGACAAGTGCCGCCTAGGGCGGTTTGCCCCCTCGCCCCCCGTCGCTACGCCACTGGGGAGATTGCCTAGCAATGAATGCGCTACTGGGGACATCAGACCTGTTGGAGTCCACAATACCAAGAGGGACTGTAATCCAATTAATTAACGAAAAGGGCATGACTCCGCATGAGCGAAACTGGAGCAAGAGATAAAAGCAGGAACCAGTCAACGCCGTGATGGACTCCACAAAAGACAGTGTCTTAACTTCGACCGTACGCACAATATTTCCGATTATTCGTCACAAATAGAAATAAATGTAAAACTTGCTCATGTTATACATGTTGTGCAGATTGGAGGTCCAATGCCTGTGGTGCATGGCTCAACGGTTAAGGACTTTCCATCAGCCATCGTGTTCACGGCTTCCACGTTCATGTCGTCATGAACCAGCAAGTCATCTCAGCAAGATATCAGTAATCTGGATACAAACTCAATTTGCCTCTAGGCCTACCTTTAGAGTAAAATCATATAGAGCTACCACGTGCAGTCTACAATACATATATGTAAAAATAATCGTATACGTTCCTATTGCTTTTATACAAAAGCGTTTTCTATGTTCACAAAATTTTAAAGATACGCCAATAATAAAATTTAAAAAATTCTTCACACACAAGTAGGCTATACTCTATAATATAGTTAACTTAGCATGTCTGGCAAATGATCTCTATTTTAAATTACTGTCAACAAAACGTGTTAACACTCGTAGATCATGTTACAGTAGGCTATAGAAACTGAGTAAGTTACCTTCTAGCATTAGGACATTTGAAGAAAGAGGATATCGGTTGCTGACTGCTAATTCACTTCATTTCAGGAATTTTTCTACGGCGCTAATAATAAGAAAATCGTTAAACTACGTGACTTTACGGTGGATAGGTAGTCAGTGCTCACTTGCAAGAGAACGTGAATGTAAAACCGTTACTGAACTTATTGTACCTCGTTTTCGGACTGCCTGTCAGTGGATGGCTGAATTGCAGGTCCTGCGACAGAGACTCCCTGTATACCATACAGGAAACTGGGCTCCCTGTATACCATACTTAGTCATATATATATGCAAGATATATATTTTTTATATATATATATATCGAGTCTTGCCTAGAGGCAATATATATATTGAAGAGGCACTATATAAATTGAATTGATTGATTGATATATCCTCAGTGTCAATTATATGTTTATAGTTTATGCATTTGCGTGTGTACATAATATGTATTATATATATACATATATGTACACACGCAAATATATATATATAGGTCTGTATATGTAACCTCTTGATCACGAGCTTAAGCTGATAGGCTGTTATCGGCAGAGATCTACTAAAAACAACAACCAGCCGCAAGCTCGTCATGGCTGAAATCATTTCGAATATGTGTATATATATAGAGAGAGGCCTATTTATGAACGTATATGTATATATCTCTGTTTCGAGTCTTGCCTTTGTGCTTTATGAGACTATGAATGCGTTGGCTATCAAGTAGCGTAAATTAATAAAGCAGCCGTGGCAACTTCAGTAGGTAGGCCTACGCAAGTAGTTTCTTAGGATTAAATGAACATCAAAAGCTCTAATCAGATTTTTGGGCGGTGGATCTCATTTTTTAGGTGGTGGATCTCAAAACCGATTGACCGGATCTCAGAATCGGCGAGATACGGCTGAATTTAACCACTGCCTTCTCATTGGTCGTCTAAAGGTTCGTCTCTCTCCTCTTCAGCCACTATACAACACAGCTGCTAGAATGATAGCCTGACTCCTCCGTATCTCTCACATATCTACCTTTATGTTTGAGGAGACAAATTTAGTGTTAGAAGCATTAAAGAAGAGGCGACTAGGCGACATCCAGGAGTAATAAAGATTGTAGATGGTTTGAATTCTATCAAATATAATAGCAACTGGGATAACGTTGGACCATGAATCGATGATGGACAATTAACGTTCATGCATTGGAGAAGAATATCTTGATCGACCATATTGAAAGCTGATAGAACATCATAGGCTAAGGATTGAAACTAAATAAATAAAGACCTATTAAACAGGTCTTTGTCTGCGTTTAACTTACGTTCTGCATTTAACTGACGAACAATGCGCCCTGATCTGAAGATGATAGCAGCAATACGACGCATATGGCCTATTATTAACAACAATAACAGCAGCAGCAACAATAACAACAACAACAGGAGAAAATATGGAAATAATAAAGCGCCTCTACAACGCGTATTAGAACTACATGTATAACGACACGCTTGGCACCTTCTGCCAGAATATCGGCGAAATAACGGCGCCATTGCAAGAGTCACGTGCGACGTGCGGCACATCGAGGCTTACGACGACGATCGCTTGAAAGCAATTCTTGCGTCAGGTCCAATCCTTCGATACTACTGCGAGACCGAGAAACCATTTATATCGCTATTCTGATCGAGCAGGACTGCATGTAGTTTCTCTACGAGCATGCCCAATGGAGTCCATAAAAGACTCATATCCCCATATGAAACCCAGATTGAGCCCATATGGATTTCATGGAAATTCTGTTTGGGTTGGGAAACGATTAAGCTTGCAAGCAGTTGTATTCGCTTGAGAACGCTTTGATACATTTCTTTGTGTTCTCTCGCGTGACGAAACAAGCCAGACCAAAACCGTCTGGCAATAAGTAAGAAATCCTTGGAATCGTCAAAGAGTGTTGCTAAGACTTCAGAACTGACCTCACCAATGGACGGTGCGGCGAAAAATTCCAGGTTCTAGGCAGAGCAATCACGGGCATCTAAACCATAGGCAGAGACACGGGTGTGGGGGCAGGTCCAGGAATAATATCTAGGTCAATATAATTTAGATCAGTTCCAAGAAAGTCCTTGTTGAATTTCTTTGGACAAATGGCGACGCAACAATAGGCAACTTACAACTTAACATTGTAATATTATATTGTGTCATATGCCAAGGGATATTGTAGCTGCTTCTTCACAAGTTGGCAGTGATAAATGTAGGCCCTATCCAAACACGTGCAGTACGAATGATTCCATTATAACATGACTCACCAGGACATAATAATACAAAGTGTCACAGAAAAACAAACTAGCGTAGGTCAATGTGAAAGGTATGTGATATTTGGGTGCAGTAAAACGTAAATATTCTACAGCAAGCAACATAAGATTTTAAATATACTCATTGTAATTTCATTTAACTAATATAGGTATATTTAAAAGTTGACAGTTTTTTTACATCTGGATTAGGCCTATACACGTACGGCCTAGCACTAAGGTCTTTGAAGAAACTGAAAATCGTTGTTAACTACTAGCTGGCTTCATTTTCCATTACAAAACAAAATATGCTGCCACATGACTAAATCACTCGAATTAAAAAAATGCTCAATGCATAAAAATGAGACAACCTACCAATTAGGCTAAGTCTGTCATACATTTTTAACCAGGTGAAGGTAGGCCTAACTGATAGCAGAGGAAATTGCGGTGGCCGAGATCCGAAGGACTACCTTAATTTATTGCCTAAAGAATAATTATATTCTTTAAAGATATATATATATATATATTTATATATAAATTTAAACCTACATCTTATTCATTGCCAAAAATTGTCTTGATAAAAACAGCTGGGCTGTGTGTAGGCCTGTGTAATGTATGAATTCAGTCTCACTGCTTGAATCTCGATCAGCATATCATACCATTCCTAGCAGCTTCTATAATGTGTGCACTGCCAGTCACTAAGTGCACCATACCTCTCAAAGAGCAAGACCGTTGCGAACGATACTAGATAGCCGATCGATACACAGACACACGGGGTACATCAGACAAAGAGCAACATGAAGACTGACAAACTAGGTCAAAAACACTACCTCTGCAGTGTCTGCAGCACCCTACATTCACACGCAGATTGAATTGTGTCTTGTATACTTCACATTGAAGAGTCACTCAGTGACCAGTGATGCCTTACTTTAGGACAACTTAAAACAACCACGAAGCCGGCCTCAGGCATTGGATACATAACTGCATGCACGCATTCAATCGTCTGAAATACTGGAGAAGGCCTAACTTAAAGGAGAAGGTTTCTGGGCGGGCAGTTTTGCGACAAACTGCTTTGTACCCCACCCACCTGCGACAAACTGCTTGTCAATCAAACCTTAACTCATTGAGTGGGGCTACAGTCAAGAAGTGCCATATTCAAGTCCACCGCCGGTCAATTCCTTTCAATTGAAATGCCGGCATGCCTCTGGGCCGTTCTCTTTGTCTGTCTGTCTCTGTACATACATCTACTTATAATATGTATATATATAAGTATATATATATATATATATAAAGCCATGAGCCAAAGCGCAATAGGACGCATACAGGATATCAGCCCATGGACCATTATAGATCACTCGGCTCGTTGAGCAATCTTGGCGATTGCCTGTGATCACTGTTGTTTGCGTTTGTTTCCCTGTGAGCTGGTCCGCACACACACACGCACACACACGCTGTTTATATTTATATCTCTGAGCTGAAGGGACTACCTGTGAATTTCTATCTCACAGTTTTGTCTTATCATTCAATCATTATAGTAAGCGCCTTTTCGCCCGGTATATTTATTTCATATGGTTTTCAGGGGCGCGTTGAGAATAGGGCACACAACTCTAGGTTGCAAGACTGAGACATTGTGACATAATTTAAATAGATGACTAATTATAATGCCATTCAATGCAATGAATCTATGTATATATACATATATGTGTATGTATATAATTTTTGTCTCATAGAGTCTGTATGAGAAGACAGACACCTTCTTTGAAATAGAATGTTCCCTCTCTCGTACAAGCAAGCCTATGTACCTTGTATTGACAGGGGTCAAACTTGGTCCATCTGTTTATGTTCTTGCAGAGTGGCAGTATGTATACAATAATGGCACCGCTACCCCTCCCCCTCCTCCCCCTCTCAGACTAAACCACTCAGATGTTCACTCTTTTGATGATCGATATATGCATACAGCAGAACTCTGTAGTTGATATTACATGGTACCATGCAAAAGTACGATCTAACAATTCGTGTCGATCGCGATCAGGAAGAAGCGATCCGAGCCTTTTTTATTCATAACGACTGGGATTTTGAACAAATTGGTAAATACAGAATGCAGTATATGTATTTATTCCAAAAATAGCTTTTGTGTAACCTAAGAACGTACTGTATTTCAGGTCTTATGCATGCCATGATTATTCAGACCATCAATTTGAATACAATATAGGCATTCAGCGTGGTCATGATAAGAAACATATATCTGTACTGAATAACACAGCTGAAAATCGAGAGCTCTTAAATGATCAGCTTCTGATGCAATAAGAATGAAGACTCGTATGAAACGTATTTCAAGGTACATTTGCTTTTGATATCTGATTGGATATAGGTTGTCACGTGTGTATAACAGTTCAGGTTCCCCAGATCAGAGAAACAATATAACAACACTGACCCCAGCCAAACGTCATATGTATGTATGTATATATATATGTATATATATATAATGGTCCAGGGGCTGGTGGGCCCGTTGAGAGTCGTGCTCTCTGAATAGCGCTGCATAATTTAGGTCACATGTCAAACCTAGGAAGAATATATCAGCCAGCATATAATATGATCAATTATGATACCTGGGAGCAATAAGCAGATCTCTCACTCTCTGTATGTATATATATATATATACATATTTGCATACATATATGCGCACACTTATATATACATGCATCATTTGATAGCATTCATTCAGTATTCTTTTCAGTCTATTTCTCAATTACACTCGCGTCGGTCATCATCACGTAAAAACAAACGCAAACAACAGTGACCACAGGCAACCGCCAAGATTTGGCTCATGGCTTCATCCCTTGAAATCGTGATTTACAACACTGCAGCAAACTTCCCGCATGGGTTTGGTTGCACTTTTCACACGTTTGACGGGAGGCTGTCCACGAGCAGCTTGCAAGATGGCCGTACTGGCTAAAGCTGCGCACGCACACACACACGCACACACACGAATACAGGCACTAAGGCATATGAGTGGCATATCAAGTACAGGTGTGTAGATGCATATAATTATATGGACTATGAAGCACAATCGTTGTTTCAATTGTTATTTCCAGTGCATTTCCCTCAGCTGTCTACTTGGCCCATTTGAGCCTATTCAGATAGACTGACCACACCGGTCCATTTGTTTAAGATTGTACCCCAGGCGGATGAGATGCTTTGGAGAGATCTGATTGGTAGCTAGCAGGCGGCAGGTATTCATTAGACCACGCCTTAAAAACTTGGCCTTTAAGTAGCTCCATTCCACACTTCATACTTTGGGGGACCGTCTCCCGCTGTCCTTCTAAGTCACCACCTCTGCACCAAACAATTTCTAAAAACAACTATTTTGGATTTAGCTGCAGCAAAATCGTTTATGGTACCGCAGTGAATTTTAATTAGCTGATGGCCCAACCCGAGTCCCTAGGCACCAGGGCCTATATGCCCTTCTCTATGCGCTGCTGCCAATAAACGTGACAAGTATCGCAAAGCATAAGCTACATGCCAGCAGATACACAGATGACTGAGGTGACGACATTCATAGCGGAGTTGGTCCAACGCCTAATTAGAGTTCATTAATAAGAAGCAAATAATTATAAGAAAGCTTTGCCGGGCACGATTTAGCGCCATCAGTTAACGCAGAGAAAGTCTACGATTATAGGCTTAGGCTGCATGAACCCAGTTGCGGGAAATGGCTTAACGGCGATCTGGCAATGGGTTTACTTTTAGTTGAATTGAGCGTTGGTTGCGGTTTATACTGTTCCTTAATAAATCATATCGATACATACATGTATGTCTGTTCAGATGCGGAGCCTAACATCAAAATAGAACGACTACCGCACCGTTACGCAATAAATAATATTAATACATGTAATGCCTGTCTGGCTCTCTGGATTTGACCCTCTGCCTATCGATTCTGGTTTGATTAAGCGCCTGTGAATACGCTGGTTCCCGCGACTTCGCTTTTGTGGGCGCCATAGAAATGTTTTTGTAGGCCTACGATCACGAAATAGGGTGTCAATGTCATCAATAGCATCGACAAATAGAGTCGAACAAAAGAGAGCTGATCTGCAGCAATGTCTTACTGTAGGGCAGTGTAGGCCTACACTTCCGAAGATTGTGCACACTTAAATTGACACAATGTCATAAAATTTGTGCTCGCAATCAGCAACAATTAGAAGCTTATATGTAATGTGATTACGTAAAATAACAATAGGTCTAACTTAATCGCGTTTGCGACTGATTAACTTAGAGTCGACTAAATTTCATGTTTATCAGCTTACTAAGGAGCTTAAACTTATCGCCCGATTTGCCATCGACTTGTTTTAGACAATCCAGTCTGCAATCAATAACGTATTTATTTATCTAGTGAGACCCAACCGTTTCAGAGCAAAAATGTCACGCCCTGCAGGAGCAGGTTTACGTAGACCCGCAAGGCGCCAAGGGATCCGGGTCATATCCACAATTAACTTCTTGATGGTTGGCCTACTATAAACGATTTTGTTGCTTCAAATAAGCCTAGGCTTATTTGAAGCAACATTCGGGCAAGCTGTTGGAACACAATGCTATGATATCGCACTGGGAAGTTTCGTTTCGTCAGTCCTATTCGTATTCGATATCGATTGACTTCGCAAGCACTCTAAAATTAATTAGACAAGTAATTCTACCAC
Source organism: Bimastos eiseni (assembly GCA_959347315.1). Lineage (NCBI taxonomy): Eukaryota > Metazoa > Annelida > Clitellata > Crassiclitellata > Lumbricidae > Bimastos > Bimastos eiseni. Next base: position 45,382,618 of record OY365808.1, on the reverse strand, counting down.
TGATCGCAAAAGAACATAATTTTATAGGCTTACTTCGATCATTTTCCTATTTTTTAATTATTTCATCAGTTTGCACCAAGGCTTAGGCCTATCTATAAGCTTATATGACTGAAAGAGGTCCTAAACTTGTCGAAGCGTAACGATTGACTGAGTTCTCATATTTCTTGAGAAACCAAATAAGTTTCATTGAAAAAAGTATTGGTATCGAGTGAGGTCTATCGTTAAAGAAATGTATGGCGTTACTCGCTGCGATATGGTCAAGAGTAGCCTATCGGCGATACCAAGTGCCATGGGCCTATTGCGATACTTTATCGCTATATTAACAGCCCTGTGTTTAATAACTATTAGCTTTGCGCTTATGTAGCCTGCATGGTAGTACTAATTGCTGCAGCATAGGTCTACACACCGTACAACTGCTGCTGAATACTAATTTCTAAATTCAGCGTTCCCCATCTTGGTCGCTGCGCGCGGCACCAAAGAGCGCCGTAAACCGAGAAGCGTCGACATAAATTCCTCGCTCTTAGGCCGAGCAGGCGGTCCTCTGATCAAGTTACCATCCCTCAAAAGCAACTTTTCTTCTGACAGCGTAAACCCTGGCCGACCTCTCTCCGTTCTCGAGCAGGACCAACTCTCCGAAGTACATTCCCCTCGTCGCCCTCGAAACGACCTTCTTCACGCCCTGGTCGCAGATCGTTACCCGTAAGTCACACCACTCGACGCAGAACATGCCATCCGCTTGCCCGTCACCCTTTCGGATGATACACTGCCCGTCGTCGTAGGACCTCGACACAAGGGCGTCTGCCAGAGTCATCCGCTCGTAACCGTCCAAGGACTGGAGCATTGGAATGCTCTGGAGCAGTCGCTCGTACATCTTGCTCTTCCTGAAGGCGTTGTAATGGACGATCCGCCGAAAGGACATCCGGTCCATGGCCCAGAGGGTCCCTTGGGTCACGGCCACCACCGACGCTGCCCGAGGCATGTTGTACATGAAGGCAAGCTCACCAAAAACTGCCACCGTCGAACTAGAGGACCTTCTTTCGCCACGGGTGATCACGTCAAAGATACCGTTCTCGATGACGTAGAAGTTGTCGCCGTCGTCGCCCTGTCGGATCACGTGCTCACCTTGCGTTCGAACATGGCACCGATCACTTCCTTCATTAGGTCGCTGTCTAGGGATCTACGATGCAAAAATGAATAGATGAATTGTTAGACCATAGATGGCGGAGATTGGAAACTAATCATTCAGCTAATCAACAAATTAGATTTTATCAATCGATTAGACAAGCAGCTAATTCTAATCTAACAGCTACAAAAGTTTTCCAGTTCTAATTTGTAATGATTGGGGCATTTCAGTAGCTAATATTAATTCTAACTGATTGGCAATGAAAAAATCAATTAATCGAAATTTTAATCGATTTGACAAACGACCAATTCTAATAATTATTGTCAACGACTGGCTACAAGATTTTGCTAATTCTCCTTCTAGTTAATTTGCGCATTTCAGTAACTAAATTATAATCGATAAGCAATTTAAGAAATCGGTTAATCGATTATCAATTGCAGTGGGTGCATCGCCTCCATGGCCCCAGCTTAGAGGGAACAGTGCTGGACAGTTCTACTTCCTGGATACTTCCGCTAATAACTGCAGATAATTTAATCTAATAGACGTACAAAAGTAAAAAGTCACAAAATAAATTATTTTTATTTTTAACTAATCGATAAGCAATTTAAGAAATCGGTTAATCGATTATCAATTGCAGTGGGTGCATCGCCTCCATGGCCCCAGCTCAGAGGGAACAGTGCTGGACAGTTCTACTTTCTGGATACTTCCGCTAATAAATGCAGATAATTTAATCTAATAGACGTACAAAAGTAAAAAGTCACAAAATAAATTATTTTTATTTATAACTAAAATTAGTGCAGACATATTCAGCCGGTAAGTTGAAATCAAGTTTAGATGAAAATAATAAAAATAAAAAAACAGTGCAGATAATCTTGTCGTCTGCAAGTTCATATATTAATCGCAAGAGGACGCTAGTTAATTTAATTTCGCCATTACTTTTGCACCTATCGAATGAAAAAATAGTAATAATAATAATGTCTAAATTCTCATAGGAAGCCGCCTAGGGCGCCAAATTTTAGGGGCGCCGAAGCTATGTATTCATAATGAAATTTATGATGATTCAGAAAGGAATCCATAAATTATTTATTAAAAACTAGTTTTAGACTAATGCCAACAACGATATCCAATCTCCAAACACCTCATTGAATTTTCCGCTCTTTCTGTATTAATTTTCATATGCGAGAATCGTCTAAATATTTGGAAAAAAATGTCATGTGCCTGTGTAGTGTATGTTTGACCCCATATTTCTCGCATCTTGCTGTTCATGCAACGATGGTGGGGCGCTCTTATATGAATGAACGCCTAGGTTGCCAAATTACATGAGGACTGCCCTGATGTGTAGCCTATAATCAGTAGGCGCACTTCTATCATTTTGTCATTTTGATGGTACTTCGGCATATCGTACTTGTTAGTTTAGAAAAAGTCAAAAAGCATTGTGCCAGGTTTAGACAAGAGCAACAAGAATCTTGAAAAATGCAACTTATCCAATAATAATTTTTTATTTATTTTACCGAAAATTCCGCCCTAGGACAAGTGCCGCCTGGGGCGGTTCGCCCTCTTCGCCCCCTCGCCACTGATCAAATGGACTGTTAAATGGACTAACTGAGTGGATGGTAAGCCTAATATCTATTAAGCAATATTCCAGTAAATTCGCCCATTTACTTGCTGAGTGATTTATATATTATACACACGTGACATAATTAATATAGCTTAATTAAAGCTCTAGGAGCATGTCCTTGGAAGTTCCATTTTAGAAGTTCGGAGATGACGACTACGAAATACAAGCAGTGAGACACAGTAAATTTTATTTGCCAAAGCAATTTGTATATGTTTTTGAACGCCAAACTCTTTCTTCTTTATGGCACATGAAATTATGGTCTGCGCCATTTAATCAACAATCCCCTACTTTTATTTGCATTGGACATTTATGTGCGTGGGCCCATTTTAAATAAACAATACGTAGCGAATGTTTGTGAAGTTGATTGAAACCAATTGATGCCAGCAAACAATTTTATTCTCTTTTGTATTACTTATTTGCAAATTAGCGAGGAATATAATTAGATGTGAGCATTTATTGCTCGCGGTGTTTGAGCGAAGCGTTCGCCTCTAGCCTACGTATGGGCCATAGTCCATGGACAATTACTACTCGTCTTCCTACAGTTTCTCATTCTTTATGACCGTCTGTATTAACAGACAGCAAACTACGGTGTCTATTCCAACATAGCTTCGTTTCGAAGATTAGGCCTATCGTCATTATTAACAAAGAATATACTAACTTAACTTACTTACTTACAATAGAGGCTATCAGATCAGACTGCATCCTAAAAATGACAAACGTTGGCAGTTTGCCAAAGCAAAAATGACGTTATGACTATGTCATCGTGTTATCTTCAGTCCATGACTCAATTAATTTGTCAATTGCAGCGCAGATGCGAAGAGGACGAACGTGTTCGTTCGTCGAATTTCTTCCTTATTCTGCTTCTGTTTCGATTGAATTTTCTTCGAGGGGTAGCAGGTAAACTCAACTGATTACAAAACAACGATTTCTTATCGTATTTTTACTTTAGAGATCGAGTTAGCCATCATTAGCTACAAACCTTGATTTTAACTGCCATTTTTCGGCGAGCTTAAAAAATTCTGCATCAAAAGAGCTGATGAGACCGGAGGCCTAGATAGAGACAATGAGTAAATGTTGGCTTTAACCGAGTGTCAATGTGAGCTAAGCCTGTAAAGTGTGTCACTGAGATTCACTATAAATAATCGAATATCAATTTCAGATTGAAAAGTTCATGAAATTGAACATATTTTTAGTGCTTAAAATACCAATAATGAATTAATTACGCGGTTCAATGTGACAATAATGTTGATATTCAGCTTGTTAATTGTCACTGTACCCGCGGTACAGCGGTTTGGTTAGGAACCCTGACCAGTTTACAGTTCCTGACCACAAGATCCTTTAGTTTGTGCTGGCCTATCTTGCTGGCCTCTGTGACTGGTCACGTGTTTTGAAGAACTAGTGCTAGAAACTTCTAGCGTTGGATTATTGTATGGACCTACTACTGTTCCTCGTAGGTATATTCTTTTTTATCCTGACCATAACCCAAGTATTTCCACGCAGGCAGCAGTTAGCAGCCATGGCAAAAGACAGGAGCTTCGAGCTTCAGAATTCCAGACGATTGTGGAGCCAAGTATGCAAAAATAAGTCTGCGATTGTGATCTATCCATCACATTTTTACAATGTTTTATTGATTTATTTAGCTCTATTTATACTTAATTGAGGAACCGTGTAGATTTAAACAACATCAGCAGGTTAATACATTTCGCAGGCCAGAGAAGTACAGCTGTTTTGGCACCGTCCATCCTGGTAGAGGCGCTGTGGCATCTGATATGGAGTGCTACCTGTTGTCTTCGAGCTGTCTTCGAGTTGTCTCCGACTGCAATGGTCGTGTGATGCTGTTCAGTTGAAGGATCTCAGCTCCTGTCCGGAGCAAAGAGCATGATCCAGTTGACCGACTGTCGTGCATACGTGCATATGAACGTTTTTACTATAAATCCAATAGATTGGCTGCTAATGAAATCGTCAGGTCGTTTGGAAGATGCTTACAATTAGCAAAATATCGACCAGCATAATGAAAAACAGAGGATTTTCTGTCTTGTCTGCCTGTCTCTTTGCTAAATTTCTCTTCTGTTTGTCTCAAGTCTGTTTACAGCTCTGTTATGTATATTTTCCCTCTTCTTATGTCTGCTGAACCTATCCTATTTTCTTGTGCCTAAAATGTTGTCTTAGGTCTGGCTGCCTTCCTTCCTGTCGTGGATGAATGAAACTAGAATTTTACGAAAGCTTTTGGTAACATAGTCCTTATGCCTTGCCGTTGAAAAACTTATTTTGGCATATTGCAGCTCAGTTATATGATAAAGTTACTGTTTGTTCAATTGCAGTCTATTCTAAGCTACATCTTTTTCTCCCTGTTATCTAGTTCACTCCCTTTCTTAACTCTATGACATTTTGCATGAATCTTTTGTCTTTTAGAACTAGCTGGAACCTAGGATGCCTGGAGAGTGGAGATGTCATGGGACGAGACCGAGAAGGAGCTGGCGATGGACAGAGGAGACGAGTGGAGGATGAGTTGCGTTGCTCGAAACGAAGACCTACACGGGAAGGACTACAGTCTGAGTTAAGTTTTAGAATTCTAATCTATAGAATTAATTGCTTTATACTAGGTTTTACGAATGTAGGATGCGGTGGTGTAGCAGTAGACGTGCTACGCCGTACTATTGGAAAGTCGCAGGTTCCAATCTGCCTCAGGCCACTGCGTAGTGACCATGGATAAGTTGATTGCCCAGAATTGTTTGTGAGGAAGGAAGGCAATGGGAAATCACCTCGCTCTTGTGAAACGTGGGTGGCATATAAAAAGTCCGGCAGTTTTGTATACGAGGACCTGTCTGGCGGCTAATGACTCATCGTCGTCAGATTGTTTCATTACTTTCTATCTCTGTTCTCGGTTCATTCTGTGTTTTTTCACTGCCCTACTCTCAGTTTTGCTCTAGATTTCTTTTTCTATTCTGTTAATTTACTTTGGTCAGTTTCGGTATGCGTCAGTTTAAGATCCGTGTATCGTCCTTTGGTTAAGTTTTGATAATTGATTGCCTGTATACAAGTAAACAATTCAACACGAATAAGTTCCATCTATAAATGCACAGACGAAAAGAGAATGGCGTACAGTATAAAAATCTGCTGCGAACTCTTATTGTAATCGTTAACTTATGAAAACTTCTAAAGCGCCACTCAAATGCCAAGTGCACCAGCAAATTCAAGAGAGCTTCAGCGGCGTTGAATGAATATGCATTAAGTCTGACACGAGGAGATTAAGGTGTTCGAAGATAGTTCTGTGTTAATCTCAGACCTGACTCAACTGAGGTCAACACAGAACTACCTTCCAACTGCTTGTTTGAGACAATGTGATGGGCCAAATGCGTCACATTTTCTCTGTAGGGCTCTGGCTTTGAGATAATATTAAGTTGGGTACATTTGGGTAGTCCACTCATTACAAATCTCTCGGGCAGTTCATTATTTTCTATCTTGACATTTTGTCCTTTAAACTGACCTAGTTGTCTGTGATTAAACGTTAAGAGACGTTAAAATCAAAGGGGGATAAGCAGAAAATTAATATCTGATACTCATAATCTTTACTCTTAATCTTTCGCTCACTTTAACCGTAGCCTACCTCTCACTCTTAATTAAATATTGCCTCTGCTGCTACCACATTCTTTCAGTTTATATCCTAATATCAATCTCCTGTTCTTCTTATTTTGTTATCAACCAAACGGCATTTTTGCTTCAGTGCACTAATTCTTTGTGTGTGTATCCCTATCTCACAATAATAACTTCGATCCACTTATCTATCTTTCATTGTATTTGCCTCACTATCTATCAAACGACCTCTATAATCATGCATCTACCAAGCCATATAACCTTTTTTCTCCGATATATCTATCTATCTATCTATCTATCTATCTATCTATCTATATATCTATCCATCCATCCATCCATCCATCCATCCATCCATCCATCCATCCATCCATCCATCCATCCATCCATCCATCCATCCATCCATCCATCCATCCATCCATCCATCCATCCATCCATCCATCCATCCATCTGTCTGTCTGTATGTCTGTCTGTCTGTCTGTATGTCTGTCTGTCTGTCTGTCTGTCTGTCTGTCTGTCTATCTATCTATCTGTCCGTCCGTCCATCCGTCCGTCTGTCTGTCTGTCTGTCTGTCGGTCCATCCATCTATCTATCTATGCAATCTGTCTTTAAATATCTGCCTTTTCAATCTATCTATCTATCTATCTATCTTTCTTTCTTTCTATATATATATATATATATCTACCTATCTAATTCCATTTATCATCTACGCCTATCTCTCTCTCTACCCTGTAGCTGTTACCCTATCGCTAACCCTGTTTTTCGTACTCAATCTTCAAATTCTGTGTCTCTGTTTCACTCTATCGATATCGTTGTCATGTCTGCTTTCTCACTCTCCTCCGTTTTATCTCTCTTTCAGTTTTACTCTCACAGACTTTGTTGTCGTTCACTCATTCGTAGTCTTTGATTTATAGGCCTATGGTTGTGTAGTACATGTATCTCATTTCCGAACTTTCTCTGGCTATTTCTACGCACAATCACGTCTCTGATTTGCGTCTTTTCGCGGTTTGCCCAACGCCGTGCAATTCAATCCATGAAAAAGCAAGTAATTCAAATTGAAAATTTCTAAAATTGGCCTATTTGTGGGTGATGCCAAACTTGTGCTGACTTGCTACTGCCTGAGAGCTGCAATGAATGGCCTACGGAGACCTTTGCCAACACCTCCTCGTGGTGGTCTCTGGGCGTGCAGTTAATCCATCTGGTTGACTGCATGGCGAAGATTGGCAGCAGCACGTTGCCATTCTCTGTCTGTTTTCAGGATAGTGAGCTGTAGGCCTACTATTTGATGACCAAGCCAGTTCTTAATTTACCGACGGTGGCGATAATATCTTATTTTGGTAAGCTTACTTCTAATTACGCGTGAACGTTTCGCAACAAAGTTTTCCACGGTAATGACAATACTAGTAAGTTACTAATTAATAACCTGTAATGCTGTAGTAATCAATAACTCAAATCTTACAGAATTCTTAACTATAACAAGCACCAATCTTTCTATACAATGAGGTCTTTCGTTCATCAACAGTAAATATAGAGGCATGAATTTTCCATTAATCATATTTTATTATTTTAGAGTGGTGTAGTGAAAAGTTACTTGTGTAGCTGATTGATTGTCCACATTAGTATGGTTCTGGGGGTGAAACTATGTACTCATCCCAGAACTTTGCAAACTGAGACTGGAGAGCACTGGGGCAAAAGTCTCTGTTGCCTCTGTGGATTCAGTGCATACAGCTTCTCTTGAGCTAGATTAGACACGACCCTAAAGGTCATATCATCTCCAGGCTACACATAGCCTATCACTGTTCCAATTGTTAGTACATGTATACCAGATATCGTGACCTTGAACTCATCGTAATGGTTTCCTTCTCTTCCGACCGATCCACCTCTCCATTTCTATTTTATAGTGCATTCTGTTTCGATGCCTATTATCAAGTAATACATGGGACTTATTAGCTATGGCAAATCTGACACTACATTGTTGACAGAGAGGTCTACGGCAGTCGAGATCTGTCGTACGGATGATATGGGAACAGCATCATACCATTCTTTGACTACTGAATCCCATCAGCACGTTTTATAATTATATTTTTTATTGCACACATTACACACCACCTATTGATTGAGAGGCGCGGTAAGGCGTCTTAAGTTAGAACACATTTTTGGCCTCTCCCATACACTGAACCGTAATATTAAAAAAATAATAACAATGACAATAACAATTATAACAATAATGAAAATTATTATTATTATTTGCAGCGAGGTATACATGTTCCCACAGGGGCTAGAATATTAATTAGAATAAGAAAATGTAGTCTTGAATGGCCCTACATAAAGTTAAAGTAAGATTGTGACTATAGTGTGACGAACTCCCTCTCGAGTCGGCACCGGACGCTTGTCAGGCGTAGGCAGGATTCAACAAACGTCCAGGGAAAACCTGGATTCCCCTCCTTTTTATTCTGGTACCCTCAGAAGGCCGAGCCCTGAGGTCTTCCCTTAGACGCGTCGATGCCTGCCAGGTAAGGCCTGACTTTTTGGCACAGGACTTCGAAACTGTTCCGCAGGTGAAAGTCACTAATCTTCGCAATTCGAACACTTTCTAAATTGTATTAGGCCTATTCTTTTCAACAACGTCGAAGTCAAAGATAGTTCAACACAATGCGATAAACAATCAGTTCAGCAGCAGCAGATAATATTTCGACAAGTTCGCCAATGTGTAGTTCTCTAACACTCAGAACGACTGATCTCTCACTGAATGTCTTAATACAACTGCTTTGACTAAGCACAACTCGACCGTCTGTAACAGAAGACAGCCAACGGCCAATGAACTCGACTGAACTTCCGAACCCAACTCACTGCACAGAATAGCCCCGAATGACTGACTGATATAAATTTATTTAACGACGCATCCATAACACGGATGATATGCGCAACCCCCCCCCCCCCGCCCCCCGAATGACACACAAGCACTACTATTTATACTATTTTTCCCCGAGCCCATGGTGGGGGAGAGAGGACGTAAGCCAAGGTCCCGGGACGTCGTCTAGACAGCCCAGGCGGGGGGAGAGGGGACAGTTCCGGGACGTGGGTAGCGAGTCCCCAGGGTCCTCTACGGCAAGCGTCCCAAGCGACGCACGGCCAAGCTCTCTGCAGCAGCAAGCCCTAGTAGGCCATGGAAAAGACGGGCGCCCCCAGCCATACCGTTACAAAAGCCTGCTTTACTGGCAATTTCGCAAGCATGTGTGTATCTGTAAATGCTATAGCATCAGATTTGTTAGTGAAAGTTTAAGTTAGTACTAGTTAGTGGTTGCAGAAAATTGTGGTGTTTTGGCAGGTAATACTCGTGGTTGTTGTGTGCTTGTTTTTACGATTGAGCAGGAAGAAGCAAAGGATGGAATAAATAAGAGGAAGACCACATGGAGAATGGACAGATGACATTAAAGAATAGGGTGGAACCAACCGAACAAGTATCCAAAAGTTGAGCGTTGAGCCACGCTGCAAGGAACAGAGTCTACAGAGAGGTGTGGAGAGATGTTGTTAGAACGACATAAGACACCTATGGGTGATTAGCCCATAGTTGTTGACTGGTTAATTGAGAGAGCAAGCACTGTTGCATCCGGTGGCTGATCGGTTAGAGCGGTCGGTCCGTAACATTCAGTGTGCGCAATTGCTCTGCAGTACAACTGCAATTGCGCCGTCAAGGCGTGTGCACTTCTGAGCAAAAGATGTTGAAAGAAAGGCGACATCAAATTTCAGAAGAAAAAAAATCTACAATTGGCCTGTTTCCAGTTGAAATTGCTTGAGGAAAGGGGGACTCGGGGAGAGGGATGACAGGGCTCGATAAGTGATCCGATCACCGGATCATGGAAATTAAATTCTTGCCCCATATACCTCTTACCAAAAGTCGACGCCTATGTTACAGTCCCACACCGTGTATAAACTAAGGCGGATTACATTAGGCCTATATTTATGCCTATCAAAAGTTTTATGAGTATTACTTTTGGTTCTCTGCAATAGTTCATCCGGCCTATAGCCAATGATAAAAACCAATGATAACGATGGCGCGGACCTAAGAATGCGCGGGCGGTCGTGATATAGATGGCGCCAGCAGTGTCGCCCTACATTGTGTACCGAGATTGTTAGTCGTCAGCAGCGAGTGCACCCTGGACTTTAAAGATGGCTGCGTACACAACTAAAGTGCTGTTCAACTTAAAATGTGAGTTAAATTTATTATGGACCTCTGTAGTTAGTTTGCTTCTCCAATTTTAATTCCACTAACTTAATAATTGATCGTTCCATTAAGGAATTTGATATTTTCATCATGGTAGATATTTAATTTAATGCAGACCTCGGATTTCATAAAGAGAAGCCGTAGTTTGTACACGAACTCGTTATTTATCTGCATTTATCAGTGTTGGATACGAGACCAAAACCTCAAGACCGAGACCATGACCGAGAGGTCCAAGACCAAGACCGGATGGTCCGAGACCAAGACCGAGTTTCCAAGACCATGTCCGATACTCTTTTTTTTAAATAAATAATTCAATTTTTGAAGACTCTAAGACGGAATAACACGCTTAAAACATTAATTTTATTGCTGAAGAACACTAATCTTAATAATGGTTCAGAAAACAGTGTTACCGGCCAGTCTGAACTTTTGCAGGTTCACTATAAATTACTTACAGTGTACGATAGGTTCTAAATAGGACATCTGAACAAGTATACATTAACGTTCCGTTTGAATGGTGTAGGCCTACCTGTACTCGGAATTGTAGGTTAACAATGATTACATGTGGCCGACCACATAATTATTAGATTGTTCCAAAACCTTGACATTTGTGAAAGTAAATTTTGAAATGGCTGGTTTCATTGCAAATGCATTCTTCTGCCCATAGTAACATGTATATAAGATATGGTCAGCACGTCATTAATCGATAACAAGCGCGTAGGGCTTAGACATCCGGTGTCTCTAATAATCGAAAATAACCGAAAAATATCAAAGAAATTGCTCTGATACGGCAAATGACCAAGGACGCTAGCCTAAGACGGAGACCAATCCCAAGACCATTCCTTCAAGACCAAGACCGACACAGTCGAGACCAAGACCGACACAGTCGAGACCAAGACCGATGGTCACAGACCAAGACCGAAGCATTCAAGACCAAGACCGCAGTTTTCCAGTCTCGAGACCAAGACGTAGGTCTCGAAACCACATTCCTGGCATTTATAGTAGCAATCTTGCGTTGTTCTCCAATATAAACGGATCGGATCGGAGCGTCACAGCCCAAAAACCTTAATGACTGATGTCTTAAACTTGGCATAAGTTTGTGCTCGTAGATTGTGCATGTTTCATTTTCGGTAAACAACGGGGATATTTTTCTATGGACAAAATTCTGAGCAGTAACTGCTGAGCAATCAATGCACACCGGCTACATATAATATGCCCAGGGCTGTTAAGTAGCCAAATTATTTAAGCAAGCCACTTGTACCAGTGAACGCAAAAGCATATTTATAGGCCTACTTTGGTCATTTCTCTATTTATAAATTATTCCATCTGTTCACAACAAGGTCTATATGGCCAAAAGAGGCTATATATATATATATATATATATATATATATATATATATATAAAAGGGCCTAAACTTATTAAAGTGCATTGATTGACTTTAGAGCTGTACCGATATCGCTTTTTGCCGATTATGACGATACTGATTATTGCCAATTATTCATTTGCCAGTACCCGATTATTTAGTCGATTATTTTGCCGACTATTTTATCGATCATTTTACCGATTATTTTATTGTGTTTCCCAAGATGACTGGTTCTAAAAGATAGACCTACTGCTACTGACTATTGTTGTGATAAAAGCAAGCACCTGCTCCATGATAGACATATACATGTTGTTTGGGACTAATCCTAGGCAGTCAATACAGCGGTAGTTTGGCCTTGCATGATGGAGGAGAGCAAAGATAATTTATGTAACTAGACGCCTTCTTCTAACATGCCAATGATGCTATTCCCTCTCCAGACAGGCCACTTTTACGACTCCAATTTGGCCTAAAGTGGCATGATTGTGCCCAGGGTAATTTAGCAGGTGCTATGACTCACTCTGCACAACAGGCTACAGCTGCAGACACTTTCCCATGATACTAGCAGTGGTTACTGGGTGGTCTGAAGTAGAAGCCCGAGTTCCCCACGCTATGGAAAGCGAACAGAATGCTGTCCTTTAAAGACCCAATGATGTTGCTGTTGTCATTTTGCTCTTAAAGACTGAAAATAATATTATAAAATGAAAAAAAATAATTTTTAATATCGGCGCCAATTATCTCTATAATCAGACTGATTAATTGGTGCAGCTCTAATTGACTCCTCATATTTCTTGAGAAACCACATAAATTTCAGTGAGAAAAATTATTGGTATCGAGTATCGCTGACAGGCTAAAGAAAAGTATTGCGATACACATGCGATACTGACAAAAGTATCGCCGATACCAAAGTATCGTAATACTTTATCGTGATATTAACAGCCCTGCATATGCTTAGAGGGAAGTGTTTCATATGACGTAGCATATTGTCTCTGTTGACATTATGTGACGGCATTATGTCAATGCAACTTCGGCCTTTCAACCCACAGTAAAATTACCTCTGAGCCTAATGGTTTTTGGCATGTCAATAATGTGACACTAAACCTGACCCAACCAACTCTCACTATGCCTAAGCAACTGTCACGATGCATATTAAAAAAGCCTGGAGCGCCTGCGGCCTAAACATTGGCCTCTGAACACACTTAACAATAACTTTTTTGGCTGAAGGTTCTTTGCATGTGTCTATAAATGACTAACCCTAACCCTAAACGATCCTGATGAGGCCTCACCTGTCCCTAACCCTCATGACACATATTGAAAAATGTAGCTGTTTATTTACAGTTTGCATGTGCCTCCGGTCGTGCAAAGGGCTTCACCCACTATATTTTTTAAGTATTGGGCCGTAGAAGTAAGATTTGTGCCTATATTACAGCCAAACTTTTGTCCTTAGAAGATCCATCTATCGGTGATTTATAACGATCAATCATAGCGTCACATAATGCAGTCATCCCATTACATAACGCCATCATATTACGCTACATCATGCACATCATGACTGCATCATACCATCGCATCACACCATAGCATCATGTATCATGCCATCACATTATGTCATGGCTGCTTTAACCCTGTTAGCCTCATTGGTAGGCCCTACTGTGGCTGATAATATCTGCAGCAGGAGCTCTTTTGTCTGTGGTGACCTGCCATTCTATTTTCACATCTATTATGCAATATTAGGCTGCCTTCTAGGTTGTGGGGTTTAGATTGGACGTCCTCTAAAATCTAGATCTCTATCTCCTACTTAGGGACTCTGCCTGCATTGTGTACCTCTCTGAATGCCGTCATTTTCAGCCGTGGTTGGACCAGAGGTGGCTTTGTGTAAATATCTTGAATGGGTGTTATTTCAAGTGTTTTTTTGATTGATTAATTGTTTATTGATTGAGTAATCATTGTATGTACTTATTGCTGCTAACTCTCGGATTCATACCCTTATTGGTACGAGATTGTTGATGTATCTTACAATCAAAGGAACAGTCATACACAACAGTCTTGCTGCAATAGTCATACACAAAATGAAAGTTTACCTAACAGATTATGTTGTTCTTACAGTTAATATCATTAGTATTATTTTTATTATTATTATTATTACAGCAGTTTTATATAGCGCCCTGCAAGGCCATCTACTCAGAAGCGCTCCCAGCCCAGCCTCGGTCAAACAGAACAGTCTTAAGTCCAGAGAAGAACATGGCAGATTGACCTATTGGTGTGAGACGCAGTGCCACTGGAAGGCCGTTCCAGGTTGCCGGGCCAGCCAGGGAGAGGCACGGTGCTGTCAGATGACAGTCCGTGCTAGGGGGACAAGTAATTCCGCTTGCGCGGCACAGCGTAATGAGCCATGGCATGGAACAGTTACAGTGGGGCAGCAAAGTTCAATCAGGTATGGAGGCGTAAGGCCTTCTATGCAGCGTCTGACCAGCGCAGAGACTCGATAGGCAATGCGCTGCGGGTAAGGGAGCCAGTGTTTATCAATCATAGTCCAAGAAGGTGCCATGTAAAGATTTGATTTTGGAATGCACTTAAAATCATTCTTTTCTTGTAGGCACTGGTCGTGTACGTCTTTACAGTGCTGTTGCAGGAACGCCTCGGATAACTACGCACTATAGCATTGTTCCCCGTGATACTGATCCAAGATGGAAAGGTTGGACTTCTACTCTATATGAATTCCTAGTTATGTTACTGTGAATGTCTGTGTACACATTTTCCATCTGCCCTGCTCATTTTTCGATTAATTTATCATGTGAATTTGAACACTTTTGAGTGTTTGATACTAGCCTGTCTGAAATAATCCATGATCTGTTTGTGCACTGGTGTCCCTGTCCCCAGAGGCCTTGATGCACTTCTTGATGCATGTCCAGACTCATTCTACTTTTGAGAAGTATTCATAAGACTCATTCTACTTTTGAGAAGTCTTCATAAGACTCATTCTACTTTGAGAAGTCTTCATAAGACTCATTCTACTTTGAGAAGTCTTCATAAGACTCATTCTACTTTTGAGAAGTCTTCATTAGACTCATTCTACTTTTGAGAAGTCTTCATAAGACTCATTCTACTTTTGAATGAGTCTAATGAGTCTAATGATCTGTTTGTGCACTGGTGTCCCTGTCCCCAGAGGCCTTGATGCACTTCTTGATGCATGTCCAGACTCATTCTACTTTTGAGAAGTATTCATAAGACTCATTCTACTTTTGAGAAGTCTTCATAAGACTCATTCTACTTTGAGAAGTCTTCATAAGACTCATTCTACTTTGAGAAGTCTTCATAAGACTCATTCTACTTTTGAGAAGTCTTCATTAGACTCATTCTACTTTTGAGAAGTCTTCATAAGACTCATTCTACTTTTGAGAAGTCTTCATAAGACTCATTCTACTTTTGAGAAGTCTTCATAAGACTCATTCTACTTTTGAGAAGTCTTCATAAGACTCATTCTACTTTTGAGGAGTCTTCATTAGACTCATTCTACTTTTGAGAAGTCTTCATAAGACTCATTCTACTTTTGAGCAGTCTTCATAAGACTCATTCTACTTTTGAGAAGTCTTCATAAGACTCATTGTATATTTGTCGGTTGTCGTGCATTAATCATCTTGTACCTGTTGATGCATTCAGATGTAGATATGGAACGTGCTTCTGATGAGGCGGATGTGGTGATAGTTGGTGGTGGACCAGGAGGACTATCAGCCGCCTGTCGCTTGAAGCAGCTTGCGGCTAATGAAGGCAAAGAACTTCGTGTATGCCTAGTCGAGAAAGCTTCTGAAATTGGTAACAGGGCTGCATCCTGTCTTGTTGTAAAATTACTTACTTATTTAATTAATTAATTACTTACTTACTCTTTATTATTATTTAGTTCTATGTAAAAGAATTGGTTAAAATTTTTATAATGTATAATTTAGTCACTGCCTGCGTTAATGATTATTAACTGTTTGCTGTACTTTTGGTTTTTCTTGATAACCAATCTTCCTATGGTGATGGTCATAGGACATCACCCAAATTTGATTTTAAGTTCTCTCTCTTACCTCCAGAATGCTCTTGCGTTTCTTTAGGTGGACTCTGAGCTATCTTTGTTATTCAATTCACCAACCCCTTTCAGTTGCCTCTGGTTGATCAATCCATTCTTGTACCTCAGTGGCGGACTGCTACCGTCCAGTATCACGATGATACTATTCGTTATTGTTATATGAAAAACATATGGTTAGAAATAGCTAGAGGTGATATAAACTGAATGTTTGGAGTGTTAGATTTTTATGCCTATGCATTTGTCAGTCCTATGCGCTGGAATGACCTTCCCTCTGTAATTCTATCTGCGATCTTAACTAGAGATGTTTCATGTCTTTTGCATTGTCTGGATACTTTTTTTTCACAGGGATCATCATGATTATTAGGAATGCCTCTGATTGGGTAGTAGGCCTTCTCTGCTTTATACATCTGTATATACAATACAATACGATATATGAATTACTTGAGATCAAACTAGACTTAGGATATTATAATTTCTATTGGACTTATATTGGTCTCGAATAAATTATAAAAACCTATGTGTACAAGTGGATTTAAATTGACTATTGGGTATGGTTAATTAATATTTCTGGTTAATAGAAAAACTTGTTTATTTTGTTGCTGTTTTAGGACGACACATTTTGTCTGGTGCATGCATTGAACCAATTGCTCTGAATGAATTATTTCCAGACTGGAAAGAACGAGGAGTAAGTAATAATTACTGTTGGATTTAGTTTCTAACCAATTCCTGAAACTTACTGTTTGCTTTCAGATATCAGTTACCTAGTGGTTTTTCAACTTCCTGGTCGATGGTAGCTATCTGATGTATGCTTTAGCCATAGGTATAAATACATGATTTGCTTATTTAAAACTAATTATTCAAAACTTTTTAAAGTGTCCTGTCTTCTGTGATGAGCTATTAGCTGATGTGGGTAATAAAATGACTCAAAATTGAGTCTTTACGTTACATTATGTGGCACCACTTTAGACTGTTTGCAGCATTTATTACAGGCCAAAGAAATGCACTATATAAATGTTCATTATTTATTAATCTTCTTGAAAAGGTGATACGTACAACTGTTATGCTTATGCTTATCGACTGTTAATTGTTTTGGACATATTTTTGTTTGTGTATTTGGCTTTCAGTGTAGCTGACTTTGCAAATGTTGGCGTTGAACATGAATCCTTTTTTCTGGTCATATATTGTTTTAGGCTCCGCTGAATACTCCAGTTTCAAAAGACAAGTTTGGCTTTTTGACAGAGAAACGACGAATTCCAGTTCCATTACTTCCAGGTTTTGCTTTGTTTTATGTATCAACGGTTGTGGTTCCACCACATGATGTACTAGAGAAATATTATGTAATTTTATTTATTTATTTATTACCGAAATTGATACCACTCTTCTTCCAACATTTTTTGCTCAAAATTGAGCACACATACGCCTCGACAGCGTAATTGCAGTTGTACTGCAAAGCAATTGTGTGCAAAGGACTTGCTGAAGGTCCCTACATAGTGACTCCCCGGACGAGGGTCGAACCCGCTCGGCGCTCGCTCGGCGCACACTGGGCGGACGGCTCTAGCCGATTGGCCACTGTGTCACACTAATGTGGCTTTTAGTTGAGGAATTTCCGTTTTTGATTTTATTGCACCTGGAAAACCATGGTTTCTGGTGGATTTGACTTTGTAAGTTACATGATCAGATCAATTGGCAGAATTTGTCTAGTCTTTCTGATTTGTTGGATTCAAGTGAACTTTCTCTTTATCAGAATTAAGTTTTTGGCTCTGATGAATAGATTTTGATATTACAATAAAATGTAATGCTCTGTACATTATGACGATGCACCATTTTGGCTGTTGTGATTTCAATTAGGTTAGTTATATGTGCCATTTAATTGCAGTTGATTCCTTCATTTATTTGTTCGGGCTTATATTTTTTGTTACACTTTCTTTGGTCTGTTTGCAGGAGTCACAGAAACTATTACATCCTGTCTGCATTAATTGCAGGACTTGTGATCCTTAGTACAAAGTATGTGATGTTGATAACTAATTATTAACTATGTGATCTCTTTTCTTTGAAAGGATTTCCGTTTTCTAACCATGGGAATTACATTGTGCGTCTTGGACATCTGGTTCAGTGGTTGGGCGAACAGGCTGAGGCACTCGGTGTTGAAATCTATCCTGGTACTGCTGCCAGTGAGGTGAGTCTATGTGTCTGGCCACTTGAGTTTGTTCCTAATTTTATTCAGGTTTGATTTTGATTTACAGTTTAATGATCGTTTGCAGAGCCAAGTGACAAGACTTATCATCTTCGCCTTTGCCTTGACAGACAGATCTCAGCGATTTCACATCTTACATGACTTTTTAAAACCAAGTTTGCAATCATGAGACAGCCGAGACCTGTCTCCCAGGCCCCTTCATAAAGGATGTGGTTAAATAGATTTGTTCCTGAATTGATCAATTACTGACTAAACTGGGTGATCAGACCTTGAAGGTTGTGGGTGAGCTTGCATGTGACAGACTTTGAACATCCTTTCAGGACATGAAAACTATTCATAATTGAAAAGAGAGTTGAAATTGTATTTGCTCTGTAAGTTTGAGTTCTTACTCTGACAATTGACATTTAAACCTCACCACTGATGATGCCATATTAATTATTCTAATTACAAATGCAATATCCAAAAGTTTTTATGCACTTTTAGGTGTGCATTCAGAACTAATTAAATGCCCAATGAGATAAATGATATCTGTTTCTCTAATAGTGGGTAATAATTATGTGGAAAGAATAATAAATTTGATATCCTTCAGTCATTTTTGTAGCATACTGAATCTCTTGATGCCCTCCTTCCTACACCGTCAAAGTGTACTGTATGGGTAGAATGTATGGGTAGAAGGTAGAGAAGTTACCCAAATATATTACCCTTTGGATTATCCAAAAGCAAAAATGTAAGAGGGAATTGTTAAGACTTTGAAGTCAAGTTCACACAGATTTCAAATCAAATAAAAAAAGTGTTTATTGTAACCAACAACAAAATAGAGTACATCTCACAATATGCACAAGCAAATTTATATTGGCTACAATGGGAGCTCCAGAAGGGATGCAAATCCCTCTAAATAGGGATCCCCTTGTAGCAACTATATCACACTAATAAATGGCAATTTATTTTTATTGCAAATTAATCCTAAAACGTGACAAAACACCAAATGAAAAAAATGAACAAAGCTTAACTAAATGCAGTCATATGCACCCTTATATACAACATATAGTTAAATGTATAGTAGTGATTAGTAATTAACTAGGATTTACTGTATTTCATTATTTAGTGCATTAATGAATTGATGAGGAAGGCTCATAACTTATTTTTGAAAGCTAGAATATTATATGACAGACGAATTTCCGATGGGATGTTATTCCATGATGAGGGTCCAGAAAATTTTATAGTATACCTGCATGCATTGGTTCAAGCTTTTATGGGGTGATAAGCTGTTATATTTCTAGTATTGTGGGTGTCAAATCCAGTGGAAAAGTATCCTGTAAAGATAGCAGGGAGTAAGCCGTGTTCGTATCGGTATATGAACTCAGACATTTGGAGGACCGTAATTTGACAAAGTTTCAATAGCTTGTTCTCCTTGTAGTATGCTCCGGTATGAGTGCATCTACGAGCACCTTCTATTATTCTTACCGCTCTCTTTTGTAGTAACACTTGTTTTCTGAGCCTATATTCATATGTGGATGCCCATATCATATTGCGAAAGGTCAAGTATGGGTAGACAAGGGAGTAATACAATTTAATTCTAATTGACTTAGGGAGTACATAAGAAGTTCTGGCCAAGATGCCAACATCCTTTGCGATTTTTGAAGAAATATGGTTAATGTGATCTTTTCAGGTTAAATGCTGGTCAACATAGACCCCAAGAAACTTAGTGGACTCTACCTGATTTATAGGAATATGATTAATGAGCAAACTTAGATTATCCATAGGACTAATTTTCCTATGTGACTTAAACAATATGAAATTAGTTTTATCTAGATTAAGAGAGTGTGGATTAGCACAAGACCATATAGCAACATCAGCTAACTTTGCATTAATAACCCTTACCAGAGTTTACCAGGAACTATGCGGATAAAATACATTTGTATCATCGGCAAATAAAATAAAGAATAATGTTGCTGAGACAGTAGCCAGATTTTTAATATACAGAATATATATTTGGTCATAGTAATGCCAGTTTGCATGATAATAAAACAGTTCAATGATGGCCTGCCACTGCATTTTCGTAATGATTATGTGTGATTAACTCCAGATTCTTTATCATGAGGATGGAAGTGTGAAGGGAATTGCTACAAACGATGTTGGAATAAGAAAAGATGGTTCACCTAAGGTTCATTTATTAAATTTTTCTTGTCTGTTGTCATGTTATAAACTCATGATGTCTAATATGAGAAATGTAAAGTAAGAAATTCCTCTCAAAGTCGGAAATATTCGTTTTACGTTACATTGGGTGACGTTCACCAAACTTTGTGTCAGAGAGTAAAGTTACAGCTATGTGAAACATATATCTTTGATCAAAAAGTTAAGAGAAATCGCAAGTTAGATATTGTCTTGTTTTAATGTAATCGAATGTAGAGTTACTGAACATTTATATAGCACCCCTTCAAGATATCTACTCAAAGGCACGAGGTGCTACCCTTTGTGATATAAAATGTCATTTCATCAGTTGGCACAGAATGCACAGTTAACTAAATGAATCACCGTTGACTGTATATATGAAACCAACTAATGGATTCCCATCAACAGCTGACAGATCAGGATTAATGTTCAGAGTCTCTTGACCAAGTGTCTTTGGTAGGGCAGAGGGAAGACAAGATAATAGTGTTTGTACAAACGAGATAATTTTGTGGCCATATTCAACTTTTCCATAAGTATTTACCTTAAGTGCAAATTAATCCCTTATTTTTCCCTCTCAAATATTTCTCATCATCATTGCTAATAATGCTGTTTACTCTCTTGCATGTACATAGTCATCATTAGGGCTGTAAGTTATTTGCAGTCAAAAATTGAAAAATTCGTGGGCCATTTGTGGCCAGAAACACTGAAATCGCGGCGTGTTAGCGGTCAAATTTGTGACCCAGTAAATTAGTCAATAAGTGACTATAATCAACAATCATTTATACCAGTAGGCCTAATGGGTGGCGTTTGACAATGTGAGACAGTCACTTGACGAATTTAATCAGTCACTAGACTCACTGTACTAGTAAACAGCAATCGGCTAATCGTCAAATCAGTCACTCACTAATAATTATTTTCACATTTTAATACTATGGCAATCGCCCTGTGGGACATTAGAGTAGGCCTATAGACTGAACGATGGTTCAGCAGCAATGCTGTTGGCCGTGACGTTCAGGCATTGCAAATGAAAGCGATCTCAGATAGTCTAGGATTTTGTGTCAATGTGGCATACAAGAATTCTAATTCTAAACTATGAGCTGTTGTCGACAGATCATCGACATCTGAAAGATACGAATGAAGCTCTGCCTTGGCCTGAACGTCTTCTTCAAGCGACGGAATGTTCTCGCACACGAAGTCATAACTAATGTTTAGAACCTTTGCGTTTATCACATAAAAAACACGAGCAGTACAAAAAGCTTAAAATTCCGGCCATTCGTAGCAAATGTGAAAATTTGCAGTAGTATCAAAAATTTGCGATTTTTGCGAATCCGCGATGACAGCAAAAAATTTACTGCCTAGTTATCATCTACCGTACGGCTTATTTAAACAGTTTTTGTGTTGGTTGATACTTTGCTTTCTCATCATTTTCATGTTATTATTGTGCATGTCTTCCAGGATACCTTCAGCCGTGGCATGGAATTGCATGCCAAGTGTACGATTTTTTCCGAAGGTTGTCATGGCAGCCTGGCAAAACAACTCTATCAGCGCTTCAAACTGCGTGAAAAATGTGAGGCTCAGGTTTATGGCATAGGATTTAAGGAACTATGGGAAATCGACCCATCGAAACATCACCCAGGACAAGTGGAGCATACTATCGGCTGGCCACTCGTAAGTCCTTTGGCAGCCATTCGTCACTGACTATATTTGACAGTAATTGTTGTAGAATGCGAGTGGTTGACTTGCATTATTAAAAAGCTACTTTTAAAAATCTTATTTAGTTCAAGTATAGGTTCATTTTATAGACTTATATCTCGTAGTTACGTTGTTTTTGTAAGGGATAAAAGTTTGATATATTGTCTATAAGTTCAGCTCAATGCCGGAATTTCCCAACTACAAATCATGGCATAAATGTGGCATTGTTTTCTTAAAATCAATTAATTATTCACTTCAGTATTCAAGTTGATCTCAGATCAGGAAGTTCAGATTTGAATTATTAACTGTAATAATAATAGCACATGTACTTTTTGACGAAGTGTTAAATGGTGGAGTTCAGTATATTATTAATCCTGCTCTACGGAGCCAAAGATACTGCAATTCACACTTTAATGATGAAGGTGTCCAAAAAGTGATTGGGAAACCAATTCCTTAAAGTTTTAAAGCAACTGACTTAATGAACTTTTAATAGATGTGTTTTGATAATGCTATCTTCTTCTTGGAGAATGCTAATTAATATTGATTTGTAGCAACTGTGTACATCTGACTTGTCGACCTGTTGCAGCAGGGATGGATTGTGGAGCCCTAACAGGTGTAATGTAATCGAGCATTTACATAGCGCTCCTTCAAGGCATCTAGCCAGAGATGCATGGGTCACCACATGCTGAAAATAAGCATCAGCTGTCCTTTAGAGGTAGATGATATGAAACAGATAAAGATTTAGGTCATTTGATTTAGAGATTTGCTGATTAAAGACTTCTCCGATCGTTGTTTTCTTAGGATTATCGAACGTATGGTGGATCGTTTCTCTATCATATTGGGGGTGAACAACCATTGATTGCGGTTGGATTGGTAGTAAGTATGCATGTCAATATACTGAACAATGCAAGGGTCAGACAATCATTTGTTTGAGAAATGCTTAAAAAGGGCTTTTGGATGTATCTTTATGCTTATATATACATATATGTAGGCATATACACATACACACTCACACAGAGTTGCACACATACATACATACATACATACATACATACATGCATACATGCATACATGCATGTTAACATAAATATACACATGCATATACGGTACTTACATACATTCATCATTCATTCATTCATTCATTCATTCATTGCTGGTATTTATATATATCCCTTCAAGGCTATGACTCAGAAAGTCAGAGGTGTTCCCAACTCCAGATTTCTATGCTGAATTTAAAATAGAATGTACCAGAGTGAACCCTGTGGAGCAAATGTAGCACTAAGGGAAGCCCATTGCCGACCGAGAGCCAACAATTGAGAAGGCAATGGTTCTGCATGATAGATGTATGGGCAAAGGGACAAGAAGCATCCCTGCTGAGTAGAGCGGAGGGAGCTACAACTCCGGACACCCAGGATATGGCAGCAAGACTCTTGCATGTAGGCATAGGCTTGGTCCAGCAAGACCCACCCCACCAAAGCAGCGATATTGTATGTAATCCACTGCTGGAGGGGGAAACCAGTGTCTCCATCAGATGGCCAAAAGTGTGACCCGATCTGGAGATGCATCAATAGAGGAATGTGGCAAAGCACAAGACCGAGTCCAAAGGGAGCGCTCATGACGGAAAGAGCCCAACCAAGAAATTTGCCAGACAATCCAGATTAAATTTCTAACCATTTGAGTAGAATGTTCATGGTCACCAGTGTCAAATGTAACTCTAACAGGGCTAGGAGGGTATGTAAGCTGTATCCTATCAAGATGCCCAGTAAGTGTTAGAAAGGAGACAAAGTAAGAGAGTCTTGGTGGAGTGGTCTTACATACATGTATGCACACATGCAAACACACATACATATACCTACGAAACTGTGTGCTTAAGTACTTACGTTTGTTAATAAATGCAAAATGTGTAATTTTCGTTTATGTAAGCAGTTGTAACTAGTTACAGTTCCTGGTTTGGTCATTTAGGTTGGGTTGGACTATACCAATCCGTTTCTAAGTCCCTTCAAGGAATTCCAGAGGTTCAAGCACCACCCCAGTGTTGAACCCACGTTGCGTGGTGGAAAGCGAATTGCCTATGGTGCTAGGGCTTTAAACGAAGGAGGAATTCAGGTACGAAAGTACTAATTAGTTGCAGCTTAATTTATTTTGGTTGATTTTTGTGATATAATATGGATGTAAATTGTATGCATATGATTGGTACTTAGCAGCCTATGTAAAATTGAAGAATCAGTTGATTGTAAATTTGAATTTATATGAATTTAATATAGCGCCCCTTCAAGACGACTACTCAGAGGTGCTTCCGATCCAGGCCCGAACAAAAAGAAGAGTCTTGAGGTGTCGATGAAATGTATCAGAGGGTGCCCTAGGAAGGGAGTGGATGACCGATGAGAGACCATATATATGTAAATGAACTGGAGGCAGCAGAAAAGCCCTTAGGCAACCTTAAGCAACCTCAAGAGACAGTCGATTTGCGTATAAAGTGTTAGCAACTTTGTTTTAGTCTTGACAGGTATGAGTACATTCCTCTCACTTGCTGTCTGATCTTTCCACTTACAGTTCACTGTCAGTCGACTCTTTTTACCCTCTTTTATTTAACTTGGCTTGCGTAAAGTTTGTCATGGTCGGATCGTCGGACATCTTTCAACTCTTTCTCAGGTATGTTCCTGTCGACCTAAAAAACTGAAATTTTGCGCACATTTCAGGCTTGCATGACAATGTAATGTCTCACATTTTTACGGACAAAACTCAAAAATTGAGATACAATGACAAAATCCCAAAAATTAAATATTGTTTAACCACTCGAGCATGTCCTCCTTGACGAGCTCCACTCTGGCAAGTTTATATCATCAATGATATGTAATGAAAAATCTCTTAAGGAAATGGAACGATTGCACCATCTACCAGATAAAAGAGGGTCCTGAAAAACCAATGTTTTACTTTCACTTGTTATTGTTGAGTTCACTAGCATGTGCAAGTGAAGTAACTATTTTAAAATGCCTTTCTATCCTATTGCGAATAAACGTGAGAGCAGTTAGCTGCCTTACTGCACTTTCATTAAATACCGATAATTAGTGAAGGTTTTCCCTGTACAGAACGGGATGCATAGTTATCTAGTGGTTAGTGTGCTGTACTCTCAACCAAGAGGTTTGGGATTTCCATCTGGGGAGAAATTTGTGTTGAGATTCTGCTGCATCTGTGTCCGTAACCGACTCGGATATAAAGAGTAGACTGACCACACGCACACTGTTGTTGGATAGATGAGGTGGCAAGTTAGAGGATTGGTCACCCACCGTCCTCAAATGAAGTCTCTAACTATTGGTACCCATGACCAGCTTAAGGAACTACTTTTCTTCTTTTCATTCCCTCTACTTGTGTTACATCACTTGAGTTCAATTGTACAGCCGTTATATCAAGATTTTCTTACAGATGAATTACACGAATATTACATGAATAGGTTAAGTTGGTTCAACCTGAGCGTTATGCTTCATCATGATAAATCGACGGCAGCAATTAGATTGTACAATTAGATTATTTATGTTTCATGTGAAATTGATGCGGTGCCTCTGAATAGTTATTCCGTGAAAGGAGGTATACAGGGTATATTAATATACGATACGATGTGTGACTTTGTTTTAGTCAGTGCCCAAACTTACCTTTCCCGGTGGTTGCCTCGTGGGATGCAGTCCGGGCTTTATGAATGCTGCAAAGATTAAGGGGACGCACAATGCCATGAAGAGCGGAATGCTGGCCGCAGAAGCTGTCTTTGAGACGCTCTTTGAGCCAGATCTAAAATCTCCAACAAAAGGTAGTCAGTCTACTTGATTCCTCATTCATTTTCAACTGGGCTATAACTGATTCTTAATTTTCATGTTCACTGCATTTCTCATCAATTTTCTCACCTATTATTTTCCAACAGATTGGATTCTTCATTATTCTTCCACTGATTGAAATTTCCTGATAGGAATGGGATGCAGTGGCGTAGCGATATGTTCTGTGCCTTGCAACCGAAGGGTCACAAGTTCGAGCCCATCTCGACCGACTGCGTTGCAACCTTGGACAAGTTGCTTACCCACGTTATTGTCTGTGAGGAAGGCAATGGGTAGTCACCTCACTCATCTCATCCCCGGGTGGCATAAAGCCAAATGGACCTGGCTTCAGGAACAAAACTCATTCGTCATCGTCCGGAATAGGCTTGTTGTATTTGGAAAGACAAGGTTTTGGCTAAGCCTGTTAAGTTCCTTCATTCATAAACGGTTTTCTTATTTCAATCTGAAGGAATCAATCCTGAGCGATTTGAAGATAAGATTCGTGAATCATGGGTTTGGAAGGAGCTGCGCAAGACTCGGAATATCCGACCTGCGTTCGACACTCGCTTAGGGCTGTATGGTGGCCTGCTCTACACAGGGACGGCATGGTACCTGACCCAAGGACATGAACCTTGGACATTACATGCACATCCGAAAGGAGGTAATTAAACAGCTTTCAGTCAACTTGTCATTGAATACAATTTCAATTGTGTTATTATTGCTTGATCAAGTTGCACAATCCAGAGACAAAACGTGATTCAGTATACAGAACAGCTATGCATGTATCCACCAGAGTATGTTTTAAACTGTACTTATTAGATTTATAGACTTGATCTATATGGATTCAACCCAAATAACCCATGTGACAAGTTTACACTCAAACCATTCAGTCATCATCTCACAAAGTTGTCTTGTAGTTCTGTCATATTCCGCTGTTTTGAAAGAGTGGATAGAGCTAATTGCTTCTTCAGTTCGTAGCCTTTTTTAAAATATATTTTAATATTATTTTATTGCAGGCTGTCGACCATTAAATTCAGCTTTCCTATAGCTTGTCATCATACATTTATAATGTACTTGTAATCATACTGCGGTTTGTCAGTTTGAAATTAAACGAAAGTATTATTATTATATCGGTTTTGGCAATAAAGTAGATTTTAGAAGGGAGAATTAAAGAAAGAGAGGAAGGAAGGAGGAAATGTGGATGAGAAGAAGTTTCCTCCTGCTTAGAGGAGTTAGACACCAAGCTCTTTATCATCTGCTGATGACTAACAATGGTTAAAGTTGTTTTGAATTATTGTCACAATTGTTGCTGTAGTGCATGGAGACTACGCTGCGTTGAAGCCGGCCACGGAGTGCAAACCAATTGAATACCCAAAGCCTGATAATGTCGTCAGCTTTGACTTATTGTCGTCTGTTTCGCTGACCGGAACGAACCACGACCATGACCAACCAGCGCACCTGACCCTGAAGGACGACTCCATTCCAATCGCTCGCAATCTGGCAGTTTTCGATGGACCAGAGGCGCGCTTCTGCCCGGCAGGTGAGCAACAGAAAGAGCTTAGGTCAGGGTGTCAAAGAGCTGGCCCTCTGGCATTTCTGGGGCCTGCCAACAATATATTTCTGGTCCAACACAATTGAGAATAAGAGGTCTAATTTATCATTTTAAGGCTTTATGAGTTTTCTGTGTTGATTGTAATTGGCAATCCATACCAGAATCACGTTTTCAAAGCCTATTTGAACTATTTGTCTGGTTACCTCTGAGATCCCTATCACATTTGCCTCATGCACCTTTGGCACTCTGGCCTGACACTTGCTGGAAAATTTTGCTGCTAGCCTGCCATCACAAAAAATTTAGATAATGTTTCAGCAACATTTGATGTGCAGTTACAAGGTAATGTAATTCTACTGCTGTTAAACTGATAACTTCTACTGTACCATTTTCATGATGTGCAAGGCATCACTGGTTGAAGACTTTGTTTTGGTAAATCATCGGTAGAGATCGTGTGCATCAGAAAGCAGAAGATGTTACAATTACGATTATGTGAAAGCAGTTACACATGTATGTAATCTTTTTATGTGATTGTTAATGTACTTGTTTTGTGAGAGTGCAATTGAACATTCCATTCCAAGAACATATGTGGTTCTCTGCATATGTCTGTGTTTCTCTGCATATGTTTGTGTGTTTAAAATAAAAAGAGGGACTTGCTTATGATGGCATGATCTGTGAAGTTGTTTCATATTAGATTCTTATTTGTTTCATTGCTTATGTTTGCATTTGATTGCCTATATTTGTGTTTGATTGCATGAGTTTAAAGTGTTTGATTGCATATGTGTTTATGTGTTTGATTTCAGGTGTATATGAGTTTATTGACACTGAAGATGGTAAATCTAAGAGACTTCAGATCAATGCACAAAATTGCATTCACTGTAAGACATGTGACATAAAGGATCCGAGCCAGAATATCAACTGGGTCACTCCTCAGGGCGCAGAGGGACCTGCGTATGATGGCATGTAGTTCCGCTTTCCATTCAGATGTATTTTCCATACCAAAGTTCTTTTAACATGAAGGTGTCCTTTGAATCAATTGAAATACGAAATGCTTGAGTTGTTTCTCAAGAATCTGTGGTCAGAGCTATAGTTTGATGAATGACTTTAATGATGAGTGCAGGATGACCTAAAAGCCTTGGCTGCTACTTGCAATGACTGTGATTAAACTGACAAGATGAACTTGTCATGTAGTTCACTTTAAGTGCCTTTGGAGTTGTTGGAGTGATATGCCAAATTTTATGAATTCGATATAATTCCATTAAAATCTGTCAGTAGCCGTTTGAATAGATTTCTCTGTCATGTTACTGAAATAGATGTGGCACCTGTTACATGCTGCATGTGCCATCAGGAAATTGTAGCAAAGGTTGTAAATCTGGTGGTTAGACATCTCACATCTAGCAATTTTATCAGAGATCTTGGTAAAAACATATGAAACGTTGTGAAGTTTTGCCCAGCTCTTTCAATTTAGTACTATTCCAACTAAAAATGAACTTAAAGACTAGATCAACAGTTATCAACCTGTGGGTCGCAACCCCCACGGGGTCGCCTTACGATTTGCCAGAGGTCACCTGGAACCTTCAGGAATTTGTCAAAATCTTTTTTAGCCTTGCATTTTCAGCTCATATATAATATTTATATAAGCGTGATTATTACACGAACTAGCCTTCTACTTCTGTTATGTATGAGGTGTATGGATTATCAAATTATAAATAGTAAAGTGCATGGTAGTAAAAATGCGAAGGCAGTAACCCAATAGCCTACTTTTAATATGTAGGTGGGGGTCGCCACACCTTTGGAAATATTATTAGGGGGTTGCACGGCCAAAAAGATTGAGAAGCACTGGACTGGATGAAGAAAAGAAATTTTCAGTCCTTTGAATTTCACATTTTAGATTAAATAGTGTATGGTGCTAAAGTCTGATTATGTATGTAAGCTATTCCATTTGTATATCGAATAAAATGTTCTGCTGTTTCAAATACACGTGCTTTTCAAATCAGATTCGTTTTTGCCTGTGGAATATAGTTAGAGCATTTTGGCTTTATGCGCAGAGAGCCTGGAATCCACACTCGTTTAACAAAGCCATTTCCTGTATGCCCCTACGTGTAGGCCCTACGTGTAGGCCCTACGTAGTCTCAAAACAAGTTTAGGTCGCTTCTTGACAAGTAGGCCTACATAGAGGACTATGAGGTCACACCACTATAACTGAGCCTTGCTTCAGAATTAGGTTAAGTAGATATTATCTTTATTTTGCCAATTGCTAGTTGCAATTTGGTGTACATGCATCTAATAAGCAGTTTAAAACGTATTTTAACATCCTGACATTGCCTAACATTCTAATCGTCTATCCCACAGAAACATTAGACCACTGTTTGTTTTAACATTGTACAGCTGTCATGCTGGTTTGTTGCTCTTCTCAATCCAGGGATGTGGTCTCGAGACCGCGGTCTTGGTCTCGAGACCGGAAAACTGCGGTCTTGGTCTCGGTCTCGAATGCATCGGTCTTGGTCTTGGTCTCGGACCATCGGTCTTTGTCTTGGTCTCGACTGCATCGGTCTTGGTCTTAAAGGAAAGGTCTTGGGATTGGTCTCTGTCTTAGGTTAGCGTTCTTGGTCATTTGCCGTATCAGAGCAATTTCTTTCATATTTGTCGGTTATTTTCGATTATTAGATACACCGGATATTTAGACCCTACGCGCTTGTTATCGATTTATGACGTGCGGACCATCTATATATACATGTTGCTATGGGCAAATAATGCATTTGCAACGGAATCAGCCATTTCAAAATTTGCTTTCACAAATTTCAAGGTTTTGGATCAATCTAATATTTCTGTGGTCGGCCACTTGTAGTCACTGTTAACCTACAATTCCGAATGCATGTAGGCTTACACCATTCAAACGGAACGTTAATCTACTAGCTAAGTCTTGTTCAGTTCAGATGTCTTAAACTATTTACCTATCATAGGCCTATATACATAATTACATATATACTATAAGTAATTTATTGTGGATAGACAATGTGGAAAAATTGACCGGTAGACCACTTGACAACTTACTAAAGAAGACGAGAGACAGGAAGAGATGGAGTAGACGCGACCAACCCTCGGATCGAGGATGGTTAAGACAAGACAAGACAAATTTATTGTGTGATATTCTCAGGCCGAAGCCAAGAGCTGAACCCGCAATAGTTCAGACTGGCCGATAACGCTGTTTTCTGGACCATTAAGATAATTAGTATTCTTCAGCAATAAAATTAATTTTTAAGCGTGTTTTTCCGTTTTAGCGTCTTAATAAATTGAACTGTTCATTAAAAAACGAGTCTTGGTCTCGGTCTTGGTCTTGGTCTCGGACCACCCGGTCTTGGTCTCGGACCATACGGTCTTGGTCTTGGTCTTGGACTTCTTGGTTTCGGTCTCGGTCTCGGTCTCGAGGTTTTGGTCTCGTGCCCAACACTGCCTCAATCTCAACAAACCTTGCAAAGCACTATTGAAACATGTATACTTTCAGTGGTTGAATCAGTTACTTGACGACCATGTTTATATCGCGGCCCTCGGTTAGTAGGCTAGCTACTCTGTCGAGTGACCGGAGTGACCATCCAACGGATTGTCAACCCAGCCACCCATCGTTGAGAAATCTGTTAATGAATACCAACGAAAAATTGTAAAGTCAGAGATAATAGCAATGTCGTGTTAACGGATCACTGAGGTAGGCCTAATTGCGCTCAGGACGCAGCTAGGCACCTATACAGGGTTTGCAAATAAGTTACGCTTACGTTTCAGCCTTTATCTGTGCTTGCTACTAAAGGAAGAGGAACTATAAAAGCGAGCAGCACTTTGCTGAAGCCCCAGAGACATCCATGAGCAGTGTTTCCGTTTGAGTCAAAATGAGTAGGCCTACGTATAGACCTACTTACCTTCCTGAATTAGAATTCTAGACGAAACTCGCCTCTAGCGACATCGGTCCTAACAGGACCTAACCAGCAAAATTTGGACGTTTGTGGCATTTATTACGGACTTAAAACAGTCATTTGAGCGTTAACGGAAACGCTGTCCATCAGAATAAAGTGGTATGAAAATCACGGTTCTGAGCCTCTGTTGGTCTACACATGAGGACGAGCGGCCAGTCCTTTCCCTCTTAGCCAGAGCTTCCACGGACAGTATATACGATCGTTGTGCAGTTTCTACACTTCTCCTTAGGGCCTATAGCTGACACACTGGCTCTTGGGCGCTTCATTCGGTGATAAGAAGACTGGTTGGTTGATCGGTCGCAGCCTTGGGTTTGGTTTGATCGTTTCAATGGTAATTCTAGGATTCTGGTCGAACGAATTCCTTCTCTCGGGCGCTGCATTTAATTGGATTATGGTCGACGAATGTCCGTGTGCATTTGGCTGACGAAGACAGAATATCTTATACGGTCACCACAGACACAATTAAGCGCGCAGTGTAGACATATGTAGACAGATATACATTGTAGATGGATAGGCCTCTACAATATATATATATATATATATATTCCATAGAAAGGAAATTTTTACTTGTTTCTCTGTCGGTCGCTATAGTAGGCATATATATAAATATAAAATACTATAGCGACAGTATTAATATATATATATTATATATATACTATAGCGACGATATATATTATACTGTCGCTATGGTATATATAATAAACGTCTGAATTCAGTAAAATTGGATGCTGAATCATCGGACTGAATTTTATTTCATCATCCGTTGACTGGAGATCAGAGGTCGAGATAGTCTTCTGCAGGGATGCTACAGATGCTACGGATGCCGCTGCTGTTGTATTGCTGTGGCTTCGCGTTTGGTTCAACCAGGTGAGTAATATGCATTCAGCAATAGCAAACTAGGACCACGGTGTGATGTGAAGAGAGAGACTGACAGAAATTTTAATGGAAGAGGGAAATTGGGTTGTGAGAGACTGAATGAAATTTATATCTTGTAATGAACAGTTTATAATGTCATTAATGTGTTGCGTTGTCTAAACTAAAAACGAATAATCGTACGTAAGCCTACGAACGCTGTATACAAAGGTATGGTAGGCCTAATGATCTGCAAACATTTAACTATCAAACCAAATAAATTTACGTATAAATATATATATATATATATGCATAGGCCTAGGCGCAGTCTGACTTTAAATATTTACTGAGACTGGCAGACGCAGTGAACCTCGAGGATGGAGGTTGGCAAGTGCGAATGGGCCTACTGAGGTTGAGAGACCGGATGTGAGGAAACAGCTAGTCTGAGACAGAGGGCATGGCCAAATAAGGAGAGATTTGTCGAAATGGACAAGAGCATGAGGAACACAGAAGGCAAATCAAAATGGGGGAAATCGAAAGTCGATGTTCACTCTCGGAGATGCGTCTTAAAGAAATGTTGTACAGATTGGTGTTCAAGTAAGCTGATGAGCAACTAAAGAGGGAGCAATAATCTTTTAACCACTGCAGAGAGAGACAGAGACAGAGAAACAGCTGCTAGAGAGACAGAGAAAGAGACAGAGAGAAAGACAGACAGAGACGGAAGAGGCTCATGAGAACGGTGTATCTGGTGTTTGGCTGCACTTTTCTTACTCCAATTGCCGAATATAGCGAAGGCGTTGTTCGTGCGGTGTTCCTCTGACTCTTGCTGCATTCGGATCAGCTTCGCAAGATAACCAAGGCCGCCTCGATTTGCAGCAGAAGCCATAGCCGTGACCAGCTGATCGTGCTGGTGCCACCGATATACATATATACATATATATATATATATATATATATATATATATAGGTAGTCGAACTTAGACCTACGTTAACGGTCTGCAAGGACTACGCAGCCAACCAGCTCCAATACTTTCATCCATTAGTTCTATCTCCTCTCTTTCTCTCCTCCTCTTCTCCTTTCTTTTTCTCCTCTTCGTCTCTTCTTATTTTCCTATTCCTGTCTTTGTATTCCCCTTCTTCGCTTCCTGCTCTTCCTCTTCCTCCGTCATATGTATAGACATATGGTCGTTATATCGAGTTGTCCGTAAAACAGATCATCGCTTTAAGTTCATGCGTATTATCCGACGTAGTTCTCAATCAACTGTTTTCATTCCCCTCATCCAATTCACCTTCCTCTTACGTCAAGCATACTTTCCCCTATAGCATTTGACTGAGAGTAGACTACTTATGCTCTCTCCACTAACTCCACTTCCCTATCCGGTTCTCATCTGTGCTGCTATAAGTATTCAATTTTTCCCTCTCTGTCTACCTACATAGAACTCACTCGCTTAATCTCACGCATTTTCTTTGTCTTTCTCTATCTCGTTCTGTCTGTCTGTCTGTCTGTCTCTATCTATCTATCTATTTATCTATCTATCTATCTATCTATCTATCTATCTATCTATCTATCTATCTATCTATCTATCTATCTATCTATCTATCTCGTTCTTTCTCTGTATGTCTGCCACTCATTCTCTTCGCTTCCCCATCTTCTCTGTTCCAAATCAATTGTTTTTCTTCTTGCCTTTGAAGTCTTTTTGCTGAATTTATGAATTACGAGCACAAAACGCCACTTAGATCCACGACTCAACATCCGGAAGTAATAAATCAATGTCTCAGGAATTCTGAATTTCTCATAATTAGCCTATATTCTCCTATTTATAACAAGAATTTACCATACAAAACGGGGAGCAGAGGTTTGCAAAGTTTTTACCAAAGCAAACCTTTATAAGAGGAACGCACGTACGGTAAAGACCATTATTTATAATTGTTTTATATGCATCGATCCTTGTTCGTTCAGCTTATGTGGCATATCCGTAACGTGGGCTCTGCAGATGCAGTGCTGAGGCGTTAAACTTGAACTGTAAACCTTATAATAAGACTATAGGAGTAGGCTATAAGGTCGATAACACCATATTGCATACAATATATAAATACATGTATAGACTCTATAATTTTATATACATGTATCTATATATGTATGTATTTATATGTATGTATATACGTGATATATATATATCTGATTATATATATATACAGGCATTGCTGTTGTTTACGCTGCTAATTTGTTACAGTTGTCATTGTCGTTGCGACCGTTGTTGCAAGACGACTGGCGCCCCTGGTGGTTGTGTCCATGGGTCATCTTTGTCGGGTGATTGAACGTACTAATGATATGCCTACAATAATCATCGGCTGCGTTCGGGGAAGAATGAAAGAGGAGACGGAGGAGGAGTGGAGGAGATATCGAGGGATTGAGGGAGGGATTTGAAAGACTGAGTGCGAAGCCCTGTTGTGCCTATGAACTCTGTGACCTGTGACCAAAGGATACGAGTGTCGGCTTTTTCAGACGACTGTGTGTCTTGATAGCAAGCCCTTAGGTGCCTTAGAGATGAAACCGATGTAGGTGAACTCTTCGAGTGACGACGGGTCTACGAATGACGATCGCTGCTTGCATGGAATATAGGCCTATAATAGGCCTACGTAGACTCAAAAAAATAATATTAGTTATCGTAAGGGAGCTGGTTCTTCGTAGCCTAAACAACAACGGAAGGGAATAGTGTGCGTCAACTTTTTAATGTCTTGCAAATCAAAGTGCGGTAGGCCAATAACATCAGTTGGTCTAAAGAAAGAATAGCTGCTTTCTTATCATTAGGCCTACTACTGCTGCTGCTGTTGCACAGCTGCAGCGGATGGTATACTCCTATTCTGTGCCTATAGACCATCCAATTAAACTGGCGCTTATCTCATTCAGATGCAGCTGCTTTATATGCTAAGTAGGGCCTAAGTTTTAAAAGTGTTTAAGTCCATTGTAAAAGACGTGAATGTTTACCAGGCTTAACTTATTTGGCCAGTACTAAGTAAGTTTTATAAGTGTTTAAGCCCATTGTTACGCTTCTTGATAGGAGCTACTTTATTTGGGGCTATGTCGGGGCTATCTTGTCGGGGCTGTTTTGTCGGGGCGATTTTGTCCATGCTGAAATAAGAGTTGGTTTATTGAAAAGAATATTTGCCTACATAGAAGTTGAATTGATAAAAATAGTTCTTGCTGAATCAGAAGCTGGATATGCAGACATTAGTATTATCAATCCAACATCTATTTCACCAAATAGAATGGGCGAACAATAAAATTTATTTAGCATTAACCATTATTCTGTCGTCAACTATTTGTTGGTGAAATATTTGTTGGAATTTTAAGCGTACAGAGAATTACTTTTCTTTTGTGAAATTGTCGACAAGGGGCCAGTGGAGCAGGCTGCGTTTTACAGTTAGGGTAGGCCTAATAAAGTTTCCAAACAAATTTTTCTTCTCTATTAACAGAGAGTTGTGTCTCTGCTCGGGAACATGCTCTAGTCAATATTGAGCAAAAATTTAATCCAGTCTACATAGAATAGGGCTTGCATAAAGTTTGTCATACAGAATGCACCTACACATAGACTCATAGAGCAAAGCACCGAGAGTTGTTGAAAGAACTTCTGCCTAAGGGTCTCTCAAGTTGATTTCCTGATCATAGGCGGCGATCTCGTTTGACAGTTGAGGAGAGACCCAGTGAGAGGGGTACGAAATGTGGGGGACAGAGGTATAATGTGTCCCCTCCTTGCAAAAGGTGGGGAGACTTGTCCCTATCGACCTTCCCGGGATCGCCTCCCCTCTTACTGACACATTTCTAGAATTGTGATCTCCTCCATTCTTTCCATTCTCAAAATAGAGGACGGGAATCGTGGGATGCCCTTTGTGCTTGCTTTCGGTCGTATACCAAGGTAATCTCGATTGACTTATGTATATGTTGCACCAAGTTGCACCAGATAAATAAAAATAGATCCAAATGTTCACACTGCTGATAGCACGAACAGATGGGAGTTTGAAATAGTCACTTTATCAATAGGTCCTATTCTTAACTTTGGACATTTTTCACCAATCCATCTATCAACCTTTTCCGGTGCATGATCTTTTCCAGAGCGACAGCAAGTCTGCCCTGGTGGGGCAACTGGTCTTCTCAATTTTTTTCGATGATCAATTCGACATCATGCACTAGCAGAAGCAGTAGCAGTAGATATATGGCCTGTCTTGCCACACGTTCCATCGTTTCGCAACTTGAATAAGAAGAAATTCAGT
Source organism: Bimastos eiseni (assembly GCA_959347315.1). Taxonomy (NCBI): domain Eukaryota; kingdom Metazoa; phylum Annelida; class Clitellata; order Crassiclitellata; family Lumbricidae; genus Bimastos; species Bimastos eiseni. The sequence goes on along the minus strand of OY365808.1, from coordinate 45,346,134 downwards.
TCAATTTTATACGCGCTATGGCATGTGCTAGTTTACTCACTTTCTAGGCCTGATCAGCTCGTCAAAAATTCCATCAAACGAGTTGAACAACGTTTTGCATCTCGCATATGAAAATTAATCACCAAATGCAGCAGACGCCGGAAACGCACAAGACGAAAATTCATTTGATGAAAATGTATCTAGAATGTATGATAATCTGGGTTGGTTTTTGGCGCTCTAACTAAAACCAGTTAGAATTCTGTCTGACATTAATATGTTTGTATTTATCACTAAAAGAGTAGATAGACCTATTTTAAATACTATCCAATAGTTTGCATTTAATTGTATTTGGGCCTAGACATTTTTGTAGTTGTAACAAGTTGGCATATGTTGCTGCTAACACTGTGCTCTGATCAGGGTTCCTTGTAGCATATGCTGGTAGTTCATGTCCTTGTTAGTTTATAATTAGATATGTCATTGTGTTTCTGATCATTTTTATTACTTACGTTGAATATCACTATATCGGCAATTAATGCTGGCAATAAATTTGCCAACTGCAATGCACCAATAGCAAAGTAGTTTTAAAAGTAGTTAACTACTTATTTGATAGTTACAAAGTAGTTATAACTACTTGTCATCTAAAGTAGTTAAATAGTAGTTATAACTACATATTTTGAAAGTAGTTAGAAAGTAGTTTTAACTACTAGTCAAGTAGTTGGTGTCCATCACTTGTCAATAGCAACAAAAGCAGCAATATCGAAGTTGTGCGTAGGCCTATTGAGAGAGACAAAGTTCTTAGCAGGTGAGAAGATGTTGTCTAGCACAAGAACAATGCATAGCCTTCGTGACAAGCTGGTATGAGAGGACTGAAGTTGAGATAAATGTACATGTAAAAGTAGGCCTATATTCAAAGAAGAGATGTTCACGCATCTTTGAAAAGTTTTAAATAGAGGTTGATGGGTCTGGATCTTTCAAATGCTATAAATAAACTGATTCCCGCGAATATGCATATGTAGGCGCTATAGAAATGTCATGATTTCGATGGCAATATTATCATTCGAATATAAATGGCATCATTGCTGTCACATTCATTGTCTTTTTTTTATCATCATCGTCGTCATTACTACTATGCCGTATGTGTACCATCACACTACCACCACCACCACTAATAACACCACCGAGGAATCAGCATAGGCTGCATAGCTATCTTTATTAATGTGACACTTTTGGTTTGTTTATCGCCATGTTCTTGTGTAATATTCAGGGGCGGGGATCCCGAGGAGGACAGATAGAGGGAGACAAGTCCCCCCACCTTTTGCAAAGTGGGGACACGTTATACGTTTGTCCGCCCCTCCCCACATTTCTTATCCCTCTCACATTAGGTGTACCCCCACGTGTCAAACGAGATCTCAGCCTCTGATAATATTGAACCCACATTCTGCTGGACATTGAGATTTGGTTGAGTGTGAATCCCACCGTTCTGAGAAACACACAATGCCGCCGTTCATCATCACAACTCAGCTCCAGCTGTTGTTTTCTCTCTCACATCATCAACTGATATCTGCCGGAAGAAGGCCAGCAAAGCCGAAACGTATATCTACACAGACGTAACAATGGAGAGATAAGAAAAACGATGCCAAGCCGAGTATTGTCAGAGAAGAACTCCTGCAACTGGATCTCAATGTAATTGAACATTTGTATAGCGCCACTCAGAATCAGCAGCGTTCTCAATCGGTGTCAGTACCTGGTCTAACGAATAGTAAAATCTTAACACGTCTCCTTGGAAGGTGAGACAGCTACTGAGTCTCAGTTCCATGCGCACAGACTTTGGATTCAATTCAATTTGTACTGGGAATAATTAACTCCCAGATTCAATTGTTCCCAGGTAGAAACAATTCCCCATGCAAGTTATTTGGTCCTAGGAAGAATAAGCTCCATTATTCGATTTGTCCTAAGAGGAATTTACTCCACCCGTCAGTTAATAATTGGTCCCGTCTCAGACAAAACCATCCTGGTAGTATTTATTTGCTGGGTGAAGTTTTTGGTTCCAGCATCAATTAACTTCGGAGCCCATTGCATATACTAGGATAAAAATACAGCAGTGTTTTTCAACGGAAGAGTATTTAGCCGCCTGCACCGGATACAGAGTGCTGCAGAGTACTAGTAACAGCAAGGGGGAAAGGGGAAACCTCGCATTTCTCCCGTGAGAAAGACGTGGAAATGTAATCAGGTTCTAGAATGCAGGAAGGGAAGAACAGGCGAAGACGGAAGGAGGAAAACAACGCAGGTCAAATGAAGGAGGAGTCAAAGGTGCGGAGGCTCTGAAGGAGGGGCGTTGTAGGGAAGGGTCTGTGTAGACTCAGATGGATTAAGTAGGCCAAGCGGTTAGGAAAAGAGATGGTGGAGCCAGCCTTCCTGGAGATTATTCATTTTCCAGGCGTAATTTCTGCCGCTGCATGCCTTCAGGCAATCAGGCTATTATACAATACATACATAATTATCAAGAAGTCGTTGCAGCAGCGCCTTTGTTTATGTACGATCCAAGCGGTTCTTGTTCTTAACGAGGGAATATGATTAGAATGGGAAAGAAATTCAAAGAATAAGGTAAGCAGGACGTAGAGTAATGAAGAACACGGAAGGTAAGGGGCCGCAGAGCAATGGCTTGCAGAGCTGAGGAATCGAATTCGAGACCCTATCCCCTATTCGCCTCTGATTAGGTTGTACTTAGAGACGCGCTTTATAAATTCGTAAATAGAAATAGAATAGAATCCCCGACGCCACGTAAGGTTGACTAGTCCTTCCTTCGTTCGGCGGCGGCGCTGGTTGTATTAGATGTACAACGTGATTGGCGCCTTGCATAGCCACCGACAGTTAAAATTCGACTACTGTAGTAACTTGTCATCCTTCGTTAGACTGTACTTGCAATCGTGCTGCGGTTTCTCAGTTTGAAATAAGACGAAAATTATCGTTATTGCTTTCATAAAATCTGCCATTGAGGTTCAGATTATACTCAGCCATTCAGTCAGTCAGTCATTCAGCCAGACATACAGACAAACAGACAGACATACAGACAAACAGACAGACAGACAGACAAACAGACAGACATGAAAATGACAGATAGCGAGACAATCAGATTTGGTATACCTAAATGTGGTCGATATGAGCCCGATTACATCTTTTGTCCAGAATAAATAATATAAGCATTGTTGCGGCTACTGTTGCTGTTCTGGTCTTCTTGTTGGTCGTGCTTCAGTGCACTGGCGTTCATCCGAGATATTGAGCGTGAAGCGTAACTCTAAGCGTCAGCAACGATATCCAATGTTTGCCTTCATGAGTGCAGAAAGCGGTCGCTATCACCAGAGACTGTACGACGCATACAAACACACACACACACACACACACCTATTTCAACATCATTTATTTCATATTTATGCACTTTGCTTAGGCAACATATACATGCACCATGGTATATACAATCATATATATATATATATATAAACATAAATACATATAATAATTGTTTACTACGAGAACAATAGTGCTATTGTCTTTCATCGAGCCATTGCACCATTGCACCCTAAGCACACGATATACATACATAGGCCTACAATGCATACATGCACACATGCGTATACTTGCAAATATGCAAAGGTACATACACACACACACACACACACATACTCACATACGCGTGCATGAAATTCAGATGCGTTTGTTATGCACCAAGCAGCCAGATGTGTGTGTGTATGTATGCATACATGGCACATGCACAAATACAAACATATATTATATGCTTTCATACATACACACCACACATGCATACATACAGGCCAAAGAGAATGTAAATGGTGAGCATTGCGAAATCGCGTTCCTTTCCGGATGGACAGTCAATCGTGGCGACTATCGTAACGGATTATAATCAAGCGTCTTTTACTAAGGTTCCATTCGGCGTTCGACAACGCTGAGTAGGGAGCCTACAGTGAGCTAGTTCGCATTTGTAAGAAGATATGCACGACTCCTCTTAAGCATATAATCATCGGTGTTACGATTTAATATGCAAAACAGGTGCTTTTGCGATAAGATGTCAATCGGAGAATTTGAGCAACGCGGTGACTAGATTCGGCCAGATCATGCAGGATCGGAAATACAACAGAATCTGGTTGGAAACCAATCACGTGACCATTGAGATCCGACCCAAAAAGATGAGACCAGTAACTTCTGTGACAGAAGTGACAACATGTATCTTGTTTTACGCAAAGGCCTATTGAGTTTCAAAGAAATACCGAATAGCGGAATTGCGCATTTAGATTTATATAGCACCTCTCACAGAATAACTGTTCAGCACAGAAACCCTGGGGGAAAAGAAACGTCTTTAAAGAGCGAGAAGTCGATGGAGAGAACCAGTCATTAGTTTAGTCCTTAAACTTTATAGATGGAGGAAGGTCATTACCCACAACAGTAAACGACATATTGATTTGTAAAACATAATGACGTCATTTTCTTCAAAATTCAAGTATTAAAGACTGTCCATAATATATCTGCGGAATTTTGAACTTTTTTAAGATGTAGCCGATAAACCGCCATGAATTCATTTCGAATTTATTTTTATGTGTGAATAACATTACACTACAAGGTGTGTTTAAAGTGTCCGCCTTTGGCCTCAATACAAGCTCCAATACGTGTGCGTCATTGGCCAATAGAAGCATCAATGACCAGCTGATCAAATTCCTCCCATGCATTAACTTTGTAATTTAAAGACGTCACTGTGACGTACTTTTTTAACCAGGTCGTACATAAATATGTGGATAAATATGTCAGGATTAAAACGGTTTAGGAATTTTAAAAATCGAAGATCATTTATTGCTTATTTTCATATTACTTCCGGACACAGCGCATATATATATATATATAATGTATGTAGATATGTATATAAGTTTGTATGTATAATCTGTATATGTGTAATTGTCTATGTATGTATGTATGTATGTATGTATGTATGTATGTATGTATGTATGTATGTATGTATGTATGTATGTATGTATGTATGTATGTATGTATGTATGTATGTATGTATGTATGTATGTATGTATGTATGTATGTATGTATGTATGTATGTATGTATGTATGTATGTATGTATGTATGTATGTATGTATGTATGTATGTATGTATGTATGTATGTATGTATGTATGTATGTATGTATGTATGTATGTATGTATGTATGTATGTATGTATGTATGTATGTATGTATGTATGTATGTATGTATGTATGTATGTATGTATGTATGTATGTATGTATGTATGTATGTATGTATGTATGTATGTATGTATGTATGTATGTATGTATGTATGTATGTATGTATGTATGTATGTATGTATGTATGTATGTATGTATGTATGTATGTATGTATGTATGTATGTATGTATGTATGTATGTATGTATGTATGTATGTATGTATGTATGTATGTATGTATGTATGTATGTATGTATGTATGTATGTATGTATGTATGTATGTATGTATGTATGTATGTATGTATGTATGTATGTATGTATGTATGTATGTATGTATGTATGTATGTATGTATGTATGTATGTATGTATGTATGTATGTATGTATGTATGTATGTATGTATGTATGTATGTATGTATGTATGTATGTATGTATGTATGTATGTATGTATGTATGTATGTATGTATGTATGTATGTATGTATGTATGTATGTATGTATGTATGTATGTATGTATGTATGTATGTATGTATGTATGTATGTATGTATGTATGTATGTATGTATGTATGTATGTATGTATGTATGTATGTATGTATGTATGTATGTATGTATGTATGTATGTATGTATGTATGTATGTATGTATGTATGTATGTATGTATGTATGTATGTATGTATGTATGTATGTATGTATGTATGTATGTATGTATGTATGTATGTATGTATGTATGTATGTATGTATGTATGTATGTATGTATGTATGTATGTATGTATGTATGTATGTATGTATGCATCCATCAATATACGTATATGTCACTGTCAGTACACTTTATACAGCTCATTTTAGGTGCCTCGCTAGTATCCAAGTTGTTTTTTGTATTGCATGACGAACTTTTTCCATTGAAAACCACGTCAAGAATGTTTTATATATATATATATATATATATAGTGGCACCGGCCTTTTATTGCAATCTAGAGATTTACGACAATATACTGCCTATAATAGCCTCTACACAGGAATCGCAATATGGAGAATAATAATGGCTGATTTAGTCAATAGACCTTATTGGCTGAGCCCATGTGTATAAGGATGCAGAAATAGACGCACTTTTATTGCTTTTTATCGGCCATTATGAGGTCTAAGAAGCCTTTCTTCTGATTCTGTTGGGCTCTTTATCGTTTTCTACGGAATAATTGCGTTGCACGAACGTCTTTGTACGTGTAATGACGTCGAACAGACTCATGACGTCAGACGAAGAGAAGAGGCGTGACGTCATTTTTGGCTGAATGAGAAAAGAATAAATGTCATGAATGGAAGAGTTATTTTAGTCTGTCAGACATGCATAGACACATACGCGCAGACATACACACAATATAATTACAATTACAATTACAAATGCACACATACACGCACACACACCTACACCTACACACACACGCACACACACACACACTTAATCACAGACACCCCTAAACATATGTATAGGATGACATCATGCATTATGAAAGCAACAGAAGGGGAGATAGAACTATGTCAAAATACATCATGTTCAACCTACTAATGGCAGGGGCAAAAGGGGGGTGAATAGAAAGCTAGGAACAAAGAAATGGTGGAGAATCCAGAAAGAATTGTGTAAATTAAGTAAAGAAGAGTGAATACCAGAAGGACGGATACAGACAGCCAGAAAGACAGACAAAGACAGACAGCAGGAACGAGACAAGAATTAGGAGATGAAAAGAGTGAAGGAAGATAAACCACAGAGACAACCAGACAACAGATTGAAACAAATGAAAGAGGGACGAATTTATTGCTTGGTTAGGGGAAATTTACTGAGAGTTAGGGGAAACGGAGAGGGTGAGGGAGAGAGTGGAAGAAGGAGAGGGAGATAGAGATAGGGAGAGAGAGAAGAAGAGGGAGTGGGAGAGGGAGCGTTAGGGAAGAGGAAGATGGAGACGGAGAGGAGAAGAGCGAGAGGAAGAGGAGGGAAGTGAGAGGGAGAGGGAGAGGGATCGAGTGACTCCAAGAAGACTCCAAATGGTTTTGCTTTCTTATGGAGAAATCGAGATCGCATTTATGGAGGACATAACCACAAACGAAAAGTCGAAATGTGGGCCTCTATAGCGCTCTTTATACTAGCTTGTCTATCTGTTTGTCCGTCTGCATGTATGCCTGTCTCCCCACTCTGTATCTCTGTGTCTCTGTCTGTCTCTACATGTCTTTGTTGCTCTGTCTTTGTTTCTGCTCTTCTGTTTTTCTTCATGGTTGCATGCATCCATGCGGATGTATAAAATTATGATTTCTCGGGATAAACAAATTAGAGGGCTTTGTTCTGGAATGGTTAGTGATAATATTACATTACTATTTTTTGTATGCGCAGAGGTTCACATGATCCCTCGCTATCTTCAATATTAATTATTGGTGATATTGTCTGGAAAGACCCTATTATTATTTAGCCTACAGTACATTTGATATTGTGTAGTCAAGTATTGCTAGCCTTTGGGTGTTGCGTGGTTGTATCTCCCGTCAGCAAAACCGGATTCGGACGGTTCGACATTAACCGGTTCCCGCGAGCGACCGACGGCGGCTGAAACCGGTTTCCAATAAAAGACGGCAAGCGGTGTTCTAATCGAAAAACAGTGAATGCGAGAGAGACTGTGTCTATCGACTGATGAGAGGCTGCTCTCTGTTCTCATCGGGTCTCGACTTCGTCCGAACAACTGACCGCGCTTGAGAGGAAGAGAGAAAGACATTTTGAGAAACAGACAGACAGACAGATAGGGAGTGAGGAGCGATGAAAGAGGAGACTCGTTGCTGAAGAGGAATCATTGGCGGCGTCATTGTCTTGCGCACGGATCCAATGGATCGAATGATCGGCGCCAATCAGAAATAAGACACCTTCGTCAGCGATCATTAGACGAGTTACGGGAGCGATCGACAGGTGGACTCAGTCGCGTTGACTCTGTGCGCTTCTGTTGTGGCAAGTCACGAACCTATTACTATTTGATAGCTCTTAATGCAATTCTGTGTTATGCAAAAATGCTACGTTATAAAATGACATGCGATGCGTTTAATATCATAATGTGATGCCATGCAAATGAAGTATTAAGCTGGTTATCCTGTTAATTGGAGTATCAACCCAAAATCCGTAGTTCAAATCCCAACCATGGGTAAACATTTGCTCAAGATGTCTGCTCCATCTGACCCCCTAACCGATTCTCTCACAACTGACCGTAGGCCTACCTCTCAGTGGGCATAACAGGCTGCGAACGAAAGTGCATGATGGCCGCCCACCTTCGCACACCGATGCCGATAAAAGTTAAGTGGTCAGCTCATCACAACCAGGGCTTAAAGTGTGCCTGGACGGTCATGGACGGTGTCCAGGCACTTATTTTCGAGGCTGGACGCCGTCCTGCCACATATTTGGCCAGCAGAGCCTGGACGCCGTCCATGAGCGTCCATGCAGCAGTGCAATTCCTCTATATGCGTACTTTATTATTATTATCAACAGGAAAGGGAGAAGGAAAAAATTTCGCGCTTCACATGTTTACAAACTTTATTTTTCCAACGTTCAAAACGATGCCGGCGCCACTGGCCCTTTGTCGACAATTTATCAAAGGAAAGCAATTCTCTGCAGGCCTACGCTTTAAATTACAACAAATATTTCACCAACAAATAACTGACGACTAAATAATGGCCCAATCTTGGACCTTTATTATTCCTTCTGTATATTAATGATCTGGTTACTGTCTCAGCAACATTATTCTTTATTTTATTTGCCGATGATACAAATGTATTTTATTCGCATAGTTCCTGGTAAACTCTGGTAAGGGTTATTAATGTGGAGTTAGCTGATGTTGCTATATGGTCTTGTGCTAATCCACACTCTCTTAATCTAGATAAAACTAATTTCATATTGTTTAAGTCACATAGGAAAATTAGTCCTATGGATAATCTAAGTTTGCTCATTAATCATATTCCTATAAATCAGGTAGAGTCCACTAAGTTTCTTGGGTCTATGTTGACCAGCATTTAACCTGAAAAGATCACATTAACCACATTTCTTCAAAAATCGCAAAGGACGTTGGCATCTTTGCCCAGAACTTCTTATGTACTCCCTAAGTCAATTAGAATTAAATTGTATTACTCCCTTGTCTACCCATACTTGACCTTTCGCAATATGATATGGGCATCCACATATGAATCTAGGCTCAGAAAACAAGTGTTACTACAAAAGAGAGCGGTAAGAATAATAGAAGGTGCTCGTAGATGCACTCATACCGGAGCATACTACAAGGAGAACAAGCTATTGAAACTTTGTCAAATTACGGTCCTCCAAATGTCTGAGTTCATATACCGATACGAACACGGCTTACTCCCTGCTATCTTTACAGGATACTTTTCCACTGGATTTGACACCCACAATACTAGAAATATAACAGCTTATCACCCCATAAAAGCTTGAACCAATGCACGCAGGTATACTATAAAATTTTCTGGACCCTCATCATGGAATAACATCCCATCGGAAATTCGTCTGTCATATAATATTCTAGCTTTCAAAAATAAGTTATGAGCCTTCCTCATCAATTCATTAATGCACTAAATAATGAAATACAGTAAATCCTAGTTAATTACTAATCACTACTATACATTTAACTATATGTTGTATATAAGGGTGCATATGACTGCATTTAGTTAAGCTTTGTTCATTTTTTTCATTTGGTGTTTTGTCACGTTTTAGGATTAATTTGCAATAAAAATAAATTGCCATTTATTAGTGTGATATAGTTGCTACAAGGGGATCCCTATTTAGAGGGATTTGCATCCCTTCTGGAGCTCCCATTGTAGCCAATATAAATTTGCTTGTGCATATTGTGATATGATATGTACTCTATTTTTGTTGTTGGTTACAATAAAACACTTTTGACTTTTTCGACTTTTGATGGACAAAAAGCCAAACGAATGATAAAAAATTATATTTTTCGTCCATTGTATTTGATTAAATAAAAGTTGGTTTGATAATAACAATGTTTGCAAATCCAGCTTGTGGTTCAGCGAGAACCATTTTTGTCAATTCAACTTCTATATAGGCAAATATTCTTTTCATTGATCAAACTTTTATGTCAGTAGGCATTATGTTTATCTAAATAGCATCTGTTTTGGAAGAATTTCGTTCACCCATCCAACTTCTATTCCAGCATCATTAATAATATTACCAATCCAACTTCCTTTTTTAACGAACACAGTGGAACATAGTGCGTGAACCATGTCGTCGACTTAATAATTATGGTGGTGCTCTGCCTTGCAATTTTTAGTTCTTAACAGCACTAGGGCCCGTCCATATGTGACGTCACGCGCCTAGGGAAAGGGGTCACACATTTGTGACAATATGTGACTAGAGTAGAGGGGTCGACGAAATGTGACGTCACATCATCACATCAAAATACGTAATTTTATTACAAACTTACACTCATCTAAACAAGTTCCACTTAATCAGCAGTAGTTGTTATCATAATTAAACAGCACTAATTATGATTATGACAGTCTTTCATCCTGAGGATGCATAAGATTGCAATCATTATAGGCTACTTAATTTTTTCACTTTTCTTCGTTCTACTATTATAATTTGAAATATTCTATAGTTAAAAATAAATTTTTTGATAATTATAAAAAAATTTGCGTTACATTCTGGACATGGCTTGATTTGGGAGGTCAGGTCTTGTGACGTGGCGTCATATTTGAGGGGGTCATAGCAGTTATGACAATGTGTGACGAAGGGGAGGGGTCAAAACTCATCCAAAATTGCTTGACGTCATTTATGGACGGCTCCCCTAGCGTCCAGGCACTTTTTTTACACTTTAAGCACTGATCACAGCCATGGCTACATTGTCTGTAGACAGTTTATGGGTCGAACTCCTCGAAATAGATGTATTTCTGCTATTTAAAACTATAGATAATTATGTAAAAAAAATACGATACCCATAACCCCAAATTCTCCACGAATGTTTTTCCTGGCTACGCACCTGCTCTCAGTTAGGCTATAAGGAACTGTTCTTTTACTTCTGAGAGAGAGAGACAGACAGACAGACAGACAGACAAACAGACAGAGACAGAGACAAACAGACAGAGACAGACAGAGACAAAGAGACAGAGACAGACAGAGACAGAGACAGACAGAGACAGAGACAGATAGACAGACACACACATGGTGGCCGAATGGTTAGAGCGGACAAACAGCGGCCAGTAACACGCAGCGTGCGCTGAGTGAGCGGGTTCGACTCTCGACCGAGGCGTCACTGTGTAGGGACCTTGAGCAAGTCTTTCGCACACAACTGCTCTGCATTACAACTGCAGTTGCGCCGTCGTGACGTGTATGCGCTTTCGTGCACGACTTGTCGTGTTAAAGCACGTTATACGAGTTGTATTATATTGTATTGTAAAATGAGAGGGGGGTCGGGAGGGAGCGGGGGGAGGGAGAAAGAGTAAGTAAGTAGAGGTAGATGCAAATGTACGAGTTACAAAGCCAGACACCGACGGGTGAGCACACTTACAGATGAAGGACTTAAAGAGACAGAGAGCCTTACGCAGGGAGATTAAGCCAGAGAATCGTTTTCTTCAGACTTTTCTCGTTTTGGAGCGCGTATTCGGTTGAATGCTTTATGCATTTGACATAAAGACCATAGAAGTTATTAGTTATTACTATTGCTCGTGATACTGAACTGCATAGCTCAGCCATCTTGCCAACCGTATTTTATTGGAGAGATACATGTAGGAGCCTATGCATTTGCTATTAATTGGCGGCTGCCTCTCTCTCTCTCTCTCTGTCTCTCTCTGTCTCTCTCTCTCTCTCTCTCACTCTCTCTCTCTCACTCTCTGTGTGTGTGTGTCTCTCTCTCTCTCTCTCTCTCTTTCTCTCTCTCTCTCTCTCACTCTCTCTCTCTCTCTCTCTCTCTCTCTCTCTCTCTCTCTCTCTCTCTCTCTCACTCTCTCTCTCTCGCTCTCTCTGTGTCTCTGTCTCTGTCGGCCTCTCTGTCTCTGTCTGTTTCTGTCTCTGTCTCTTTCTGTATCTTTGTCTGTCTGTCTCTCTCACTCACTCACTCTCTCCCTTCCCCTCTCTCGCTCTCCCTCTCTCTCTCTCTTTCTCCTTATTCCCTCACTCGTAATCACGGCGCACACACTCTCGATGTGCTTTGTTTCCAGCGACTTCCGGTTGCTTCAGCGCTTCTATTCAGCCAGAACTGCTGGATAAAGAAAGCTCCGTCTAGTCTAAAAAGATATATTATATATATATATGATATATATATAGATACGTGTATATGTATACATATATAAGAGATCGTTGAATGAGGCCAGTCCAAACAAACTCCCGGCTGGAGAGTGCCTTGTGACGCAGTTCCTGCTGACTTGTGTGATCTATGGATTGCCTCCTTATGAAGGTCCCTGTATGTCCAAGGCCATCGGACAACAACTTCATCGACTGATCAGCCTTGGATTTAAATAGACAGGATTTAACTGCACTTTTGCAGTTGTATAATAAGCTCTCAAGTATATATTGAAAAGCAAAGATACATTGCCTGAACATTGACTATGAGGAAGAAAAAATAACCCTTAAGCTAACCGTGGAGCAGCAATAGGTGTGCCCAATAGATCCAGACGGAATGGTCATTTATACGGACTCTTCGACTATCACATAATCTTATTGGAATCGAGGTTTTTACAGGAGTTGGATCAAACTTGATCAGGAAATTGGTTTAACCAGATTTTGTCTTAGATCGACTAATCGGAATCGGCGTTATCATCGACTACCGATACAAATGCCAGATTAAGTAATATTTTTGATAAATAACATATTTTTCCTCATTAATACAAACATACTAACCTTGTTCGGCGACATGCTGCAGTAATCTTTAGAATTGAAAATTCGTGTGAAATAATAAAATTATAAGTCGTCGCAAACAAAATGGCGGAAATTCGGTCTTTTTTCATAAGCCATAATAATATATATGTTTTGAAGCGTAACTTTGTTTTGAAACATATAATTTTCAACTGTCCAGCTATTTATTTAAATCTAGCGAAAACGTAGAAGATTTTGTTCATACTTCTGCAATTGCGAAGTGACAAACAGTGCCTAGAACAAAATATGGATAAATATCTCCGATTGATCAGAACAATGATTTCAGAATCGGCAAAAAGCAGGCCAAATATTTGGAATCTGAAATCGGAACAATAATGCCAATCTGGTTTGTAGTCATATAAAATAGACTCAGTCTTTAAACCCGTGTTGTGGGGCGGCAAAATCTTAACAGGATTGAACAGATGTTAGCCTACAAAGCAATTCGCATCACTGTAACGCTACTGTGCAGCAGGTCAGCACTGCTCTCACGTAGCTGTAACATGTGAGATTTATATACAGTGGTTCCAATATATCAAGCATTGAGCAGTCGAAGATCTCAGCATTGTTAATTTCTCAAAGAGATACTGTTAATTTCTTCAAGAGACTTTGTTAATTTCTTCAAGAGATTTTGTTAATTTCTTCAAGAGATTTTGTTAATTTCTTCAAGAGATTTTGTTAATTTCTCCAAGAGATTCTGTTATTTTCTCCACCAGAATTTCTCTGCAATGAACTCGATGCTCTGAGTAAACGCGTAGGTGAACGAACGGACTCAGGTAAAGCCTATATACATATATATAATATATATATATAATATTATATTTCATTCTCTGTATGCCTGATGTCATGTAGACTTATGCACTGTAGGTCATAATGCTTAACTATAGGCTGATGAAGACCACTAACTGGTCAAAGATTACCCGACAGTTTCAATCATCCAGGGACTCAGACACGTATCGATTCGTTGATCTATTGATCGCTCTCATCCATCGATTCGCATGTCCACAGAGCTAATATTTTAACCATGCGAATAAGCGACTGGTTTATTTTAATTGTCAACAATGCGTGACCACAGCATACGAAGCCTGGAGGACGTTTAAGCGCTCAGTCGGCTGCAGAGGAAAGCTAAGCTCAACGCTTTTTTATCCGCTCGACTTTTTCAGTAATCAGGCAATGCGCAGCTTAATCAATTTGTTATGCCATGCACTCCGTCTCTGTTCGTCTTTGTCCTTCTGTGTCTGTGTAAATGTCTCGATCTGTCTGTCGCTTGCGTGCGTTGTTGCCTGCCTGTCAGTCTTTTTACATGCTCATTTGTATGCGTCTGTCTGTATATATATATGCCGGTATTTCTATTATTTTGCCTAAATTATCTGTCTATATTTCCATGACTGTGCGTGCATCGGTCTCTCTATGTCTGTGACGCTGTATCGATTCGTCTATTTGACCGCGTGCATGCTACTCGATGCGCGTGTAGGGCCTGCATGTATGTGTTGAGGTACGCGTATTGTTCGGCAGCGCTGTTGCTTGTCTAATATTTGGTTGGGACTCGTGTCGACTCTCGCCATATTTATACATACGAATCTGGTATATATATATAGGCCTATTATATTATATATAATATACAATTGTATATTATATATATATAATCGTATGCATGGCTGAATACAGGTCTATAGTTAACCCAGCCACTGGCGCGAGAATGCAATCATTTAGCATAAATAATGACTGAATTTTATGATTGCTTTTACAATGGGATGTCAAGCATGAAAAATTTCCGTCTCTCTGTCTTTGACAGTCTATCTCTCTCTCTCTCTCTCTCTCTCTCTATCTCTCTCTCTCTCTTTTTTTCTTTCTGCAGTGGTTTTTTTTACAATCAACGCTTGGCATGGTTGCTTCCCTCTTCCTTAATCTACATAGTTCATCCTATAGTCATTAGTACTTGATGTCGCCTCTTACGAACCTGATGCCTCCCCTCATGAGCTAGAAAGTAGGGCCAACGTTAATCCTGTACGGGGAAATCTAAACGGTAAGACAAACTGTCAAGTCATGTGAAAATGGTTAGTTTCCTGAAGTTTGGAAGTGCCTGACTGTCGGCCACAAAGATAAATCCAAATTGGCAGCGTTCTCTTGACGGTATAGACCTAGCTACTTCCAAGAATACACGACCGTGAGTTTTCTTATTATGCTTATAACAGATATTATTATGCACCGAAACTCAATTATCGAAGGTATTTATAGACCTATCTACAGTCTGCATCTGATAGTTAGGCCTAATCACAATATGTAATGAAACTTAGGCAGACAATGAACGTATACAAGGGAGAGCAAAGTGAGAAAGGGGCACGGTCATGAGGAAGGGTATAAGATAGAGGAATCCGTTTCTCCTATAATGCAGTAGATGCTATGACGGATGAGACAATGCGATTAGGTCTGTATACTTATCCAAGTCCTGTGATAAACCGAGAGATTCTGAGAATCTGTGTAATAGATGGTCGCAACGAGAGGCTATGAATACGTTTTATAGATAGATTTTCGGTAAGAAAACACGTAGAAGAACAGAAGCGTCGTCGTTGTGAATCACCCTGTTGGGCAGAATACACCATAAAGCCCCAAAATGAAACAACCGCTCAACCGTTGCTACCAAGAATGTTTAGATTGATTGGTTGCATCGATCATCTTCTACGACTTCAACGCATGAGATATCTCGTTGATACACATGTTATCGAGTGGACCCAGGTTGCTTGAAGTTCAGGTGAAGCAATTGACTGTTCTTATCTGTGAGACTTTGTGCCTGCGATGAGATGAATTATAACGATGCTAATTTGTTTAATCATTTAGCTCTGATAAAAGGCTTAATTCTATCATACTTATGATGTTATGATAATTTTCAAATAATTTCTGCTTCTGTTAGCAGCGTATTAAGCAACCGGACGATTTCAGTCCATAGCTTTTCCTGGCATAGAGACATAATAGGCATATTCGTGGCCCCGGTAGGGGGCGTGTTCACATACCTGATAAGCAGACACGTTGGTGTTCTCGCGGGCCTTGGCATGTTCATGATATATATTCAATTCAATTCAGTTCAAGTTTATTTGGCAAACCAAAGTAACAAGTTACATGAGATCGGTATAACAAACAAAATTTATGATTACACAGGAGACCCAATTAAGGACGGAGGGTCCCGCAGGTTAGGGCCACCAATAAACAGAGGCGTAGCTAGGAGCAGAGGGATACGTGTCCCCGGGCGCCGAGTTGGAGGGGGCCCTAAAATGAGGATTAAAACTATTACTTTTTTATTTCGAAACAAACTAATTCATCCCAAAAAAGTTAGTAAGATTACATGTTGGCGCCTCCAAAATCCTTATTACAAACAGGTTGTCACACATGATTTTGGCGCCCCCGGGCCCCACTCTTCTGTCATCACCAAGGGCCCATAATAGGCGACATAATATCATGTCGTAGTTCCAAATCAATTGCAGGCTGTGATTTGTCCTACAGCAAATTGAAGCTTATTTTTTCGTATTTGCAGCTTCAATGGGACAAGATCGTCTCAGCGATCCTGTTCTTCTAAGCATCGAACGAGAAACATGGGATAAAACAAATTTTGATAACGTCATTGACAAATTTGCGACAGTTAAATCAAGAAAAAAATCAATTTTTTTACAGACTGTCTATGACAGTCATGTATAAATGGCCCGAGCATAAAAGTAAACAGTTCAAAAATTAAGAATGCAGTAGTAATCATAATTATTGTTATTAAATTGTAGTAAACAACTACTTTTAAATAAGTGGATTTTAAATAATTTAAATAATTTTAAATAATTTTCTCTTTTAAATAATTAAACCTTGTTTAATTGAGCAAATGTTTAAAAATAAAATAATGAATTTTGATGTGATGATGTGATATCACATTTCTTTGGACCTCTTTCCCTCGTTACACATCATCACAATTGTGTGACACCCCTCCCCATAGGCGCGTGACGTCATCTATGGATGGCCCCCAAAGGGGCGCCAATTCTGTAGTTTGTCCCCGGGCGCAAAATACCCAACATGTACGTACGCCTCTGCCAATAAATTAAGTACAAAGTAGTTGGGTATAGAGGCAAAAATGCGAGTAGAGTGTTTGAAAATAACATGGAAGAGCAAAACTTAACTAAACTTAACTAACGAATATGCAAAACTTTAAGCGAGTAAAGGTAAATTATAAGTTAATTGCATAATCATGGTAGCTGGCCACAACCGGTAAATGAAGTAGGTAATGACAAAGTAATAGTTGTTTTTTAAATCATAATTTATTTTATCAGGCATATTACAGGAAAGCCGCTAGTCAGATTTCTCAATGATGTCAACGATTGTTAGAAGTGAGATCGAGTTCACAGTAATGGTTACAATTCACCAGATATAATTACAGATTTAGTCTTGTTTTTGAATGAATGAAAGTTGGGAAAGAGACGCAAATTGGCAGAGATAGAATTCCAGATTCTAGGACCTTTGCACTTGATGGCCATTAGCCTGGTATTTGTTCTAGAAAAAGGAATGTACAAGGTGTTAGGATCTCTACTAAGGTGATACAATAATCATGCATTAGGCTTAAAATAATCATGGAAGATACTTGGTAGGGAGTTAGGAAAGTACCAATGCATGAAGAGGCTTATTTGGAGCTTATTTATCTGTTCAATTTCGAGGATCCCTCTAGCTGCGAATACTTCACTGGTATGAGCATTGTAGTGAATATCATCCACAGATCTCATTGCTCTTTTTTGAATAACGCTTATCTTATTTAGGGTGGATTTGTAGATAGAAGCCCATATTATTGTGCAGTATGTTAGGTATGGGAATATTAGCGAAAAATAGAGAGTGGAGCGAGCTTTGGCAGGCAGTAGCTTAGATAGCCTAGATAGGATACCTATAGATTTTTAGAAATTTTAACCGAGATGGCATCAGTATGTTCTTTCCAAGAGATATGTTGGTCTACGATAAACCCTAGGAATTTAGAAGATGACACTTGATTGATATGAGTATCCATTATTTTAATTTCAGGCACGTGGGTAGGTGGTAAGTTTCTGTGAGATCTAAATAGTACAAAGTTTGTCTTATCTAGATTAAGTGTCAATTTATTGACGCTGAACCAATTAGAAATATTGGTTAATTCAACATTTATGGTAATTATATGAACTTCTAAAGAGGAGCGGGAAGCGAATAAATTCGTATCGTCAGCAAAAAGGAGAAAAAGGAGATTAGGTGAGACGCTGGGTAAGTCGTTAATATATAAGATGAATAGAAGAGGACCCAAGACTGATCCTTGCGGAACACCAGAACAAATAGGATTCAGTGGGGAGTATAAGTATAGTTGCAGTACACAAGCTGATGCCTATTTTCCAGGTAGCTCTTAAGTCAGTTTAGTTGGGACCCACGGATGCCATACATGTAGTTCATTAGTTTCCTTAATAAAATATCAGGATTGAGGGTATCAAATGCCTTAGCAAGGTCCAGGAAGTGAGATATATAATTATACATATATACTATTATATATATAATAGTAAATAAGTGCAATCATGTATATATAAATTATATACATATATAACGGAGTAGTTCATGTGTCGATGAACTACTCCGACTTTTAAATCGTGAACTTGTCAAAGTTAATGGCTGGTTTTTAGCAAACAAGCTCACACTTAATGCTAGTAAAACCAACTACATTCTCTTTGCCTCACATCGCAAGAAACCTCCTACGTCTGCAACGGTCCTCTGATAAATAATGTCCCTTTACCTAGGGTTATATCGACCAAATTCCTAGGTGTATACGTCGACAAATCACTTACCTGGAAAACCCATATTGAAAAAATAGCATCTAAAGTAGCTAAGAATATAGGCATAATATCTCGTATTGCGTACCTATTACCTGTTGCCATACGCAGAAACCTTTATTTCTCCCTGGTCCACCCTTATTTAACCTACTGCAACCTAATCTGGGCATCCAATTACCACTCTAGATTAACTAGGCTAATCTCGCTTCAAAATAGAGCCTTTAGAGTCATTTATAAAAATTCTGACCCACTGTGTCATAAATCCTGCATCTTGAGCGTCAAACAGACAACTTTAATACAAATTAGTGAATTCATTTACAAATTCTCGATTAACCAATTACCTCCTGCGTATGCAAACTACTTTACTCCCATTAAATTAATCAATCCGTACTCCCTTCGCAATTTTAATGATTACAGGCCCATCCATGCACGTACCAATACCCGTAAGTTTGCGATAAGATGCATTGCGCTTAGGGCTTGGAATAGCGTCCCTCAGGAAATACGTACCTTAAATTATTTAAGTGCATTTAAATTGAAACTCCGTGACTATATACTGCTACACCATACATAACTCTGTCAGTGAATCTATTGATCTATGTAATTACCTCCATTGTTTAGCTTGTTAAGTTATTTAAGACTAACTCTCCGCAAGCAATCTGCTTAAGTCTTGTTTATCGCCATCTACCACTTATAACTTAACTCTTATTGTAATGGGTGTCCCTGATAGCGGGACCTCGGTCCTTTTAGGGTTCCTCCCTATTGTCGGCTGCCAATCTCTCTATCAACTTAATTCTTTTCTTTTTGTTAATGCTTCACTATTATGATTGTCAGTGTGCAATAAAAAATGTTGGTTATGGTTATGGTTATATAATTTATAGTGCATGGATCACTTATAAGCACTGATGGCGCTTGAGAATAGTTGAGCCTGGACTAATTGCTCTAACATTGTATAATGGAGGGAGACATTGGAGACGTTTCGCGTGTTTTACTGCCTTGTCCACGTGTGAATCCGACCTCCGCTTGTGCTGGGAATAGACGGGATCGTTGGTAGACTTGCTACTCAATCGAGGCTTCTCGAGCTCCTTCTGTTCCGTGCACACAACGATGCATACTTTCGAGTCTCTTCGTTAACCTCGTTGACTGCGTGGAGTATTTCCGTCAAACACCGGGGGGCATGCAGCCTGTTCTTCATCTGGTGGTTCACAGAGGATCGTCCAGTAGGTCTTGCAGATCTGAAGAACTTCATCAGGGAGTCATACATGGTAAGATGAAGGTGGAGATGAATGCCTATGAGATGTTGGAAACGTTAATTGGCAGGAAGGTCCTGGGTGAATGCATTCAGGTTGAAGTACACGCGGAGCATCAGGGCTTCACATCAAAAGTTTTCAACGCAGTGTGTCGATCGTTGCAAAGGTTGATCAGAGTATCAGGTGTCGAGATGAAAAGACTGTTTATGGATGGACACATGTATGTATGCGCGTGCTGATGACTTCATGAGCATACGCCATCTGTTGTGCGCTGGACACAGATATGTACTGAGAAATAATCGAGATGTGTGGTGGCTGTGGTGTCAGAAGGAGTAGTATTGTCCAGATGCATGCTGAGGTTTCCCAATAAGGAAATAGGATAAAAGAAAGCCTACTGATGGATGATGAGAAAGAACTCAGAGAATTCACTTATAAAGGTGCATATGTGTGCTGTTCTCCGAGAGCCAACGACAGGTATCCGTTTTGATCAAGAAGTGACAAGAAGGGCGAAGTGTTTAAAGGTGATGATGGCCTGTGCTAAAGCTTCACATAGGATGACTAACGGAAAATTGCTGGTTTCATGCCAGATTTCAACCGTTCCGAGGAAGCTATTACTTCCTGCATTGAAGAAGATTTTGTTCCCAAGACAGTTGATTACGGCGCAAATGTATAGGTCTACCCTGGGTGGGCGATGGAGGTTTCATCTGCGAGCAGAAGGTGCTTCGCTCTGGTCCATTTCTGCTATTGAAAGTGAGTCTTTCGACATTTATTTGCGTTCATCTATTCACCCAAATGATCGACAAGACGGCGTGCGTTTGCACGACGCAGTATCTGTCTATCTGTTTCTCGAGGGATATCAGGTATCACCGACTGATGGATGGATCGATGAAGGAGGGTCTGATGGATGAACAAACAGATGAGTTGATGCAACCGCGCATGCGCCAACCGATCTGCCTTCGATGACTGCAGCTGTTAACGAAGTTGTGTCTTATAAATAAATGTACGGGAGGAGAGTTACTGCATCGTAACGACGCGCGTTTGTTGGCTGCAGAGGAGTTCGACCTACATGGTGGAAGAAGTAGGCCTGCCTTTTCCTCCCATCACATGATACGGTGTGTACTGTGTAGGAACTGGCTACGTATTGTGCATCGCCATATA
Source organism: Bimastos eiseni (assembly GCA_959347315.1). NCBI lineage: Eukaryota > Metazoa > Annelida > Clitellata > Crassiclitellata > Lumbricidae > Bimastos > Bimastos eiseni. The sequence continues at coordinate 45,324,823 of OY365808.1, read as the reverse complement.
TCTTCTGCACCAGTCAGTGTCTGCTCCACCGTCGACATTACACCTTTGCTCGACGAACAACGACAACCCTAACAATATAAGTCGTCATAAATGGATCGAGTTGTTTTTCGCGAACAGACCCGGTAAGTCATTTTCTGCCTTTCATCGACTTTCTAATCGCAATCGTCAAATCGAAATTTCTTCAAACGCTGAGCGCCAGATGATTAATGGGCGCTACGTCCTGTCAGAACGGCTGTCCAGTGGATGTCTGAGTCTAGTTGCCAGAGAGACCAGGGAGACAGAGGAGGCAGAGAAGCTCCCAAGAATGGTTTCTAGTTCTGTAAAAAAGACAATTGAAGTGCATAACAACAGTCTTGAACAGGTGGATTACTCGCTAACCGTGAAAGTAACAAACAAACGTCATCTGCTGCTGGCTGAACAATTTCTGCAAGTGAACATTTTGAGAGTTGCCCATGGCATACGGTGTAGTAGATTGTCTATTGTGGCCGATCACATCCTGTGCTCGTTCGCTTTGGAGGAGGTTTTAAACAAAGCGAACAGTAGAGTTCAACAACATAATTGTCGAATAATGGATTACACACTGGCGTGAAAAGTATTAGGAGGCGAAAGCTAATCCCACTATATATCCCCACAAGGTTGACTAGTCTTTTCATTTGCTAGGCGGCGGCGTTGGTTAAATTGGATGCAAGAAGTTATGGGCGTCTTGCATGGCTGCCGTACAGTTCAATGTGACTCTTGTTATAAGGTTATTACTTTCATTAGATATCACCGTATACCAGCATGCGCTTATATTGGACCAATACAATTTCAATATATAGGGAGCTCACGTAAGGCCTTTTAAAGACTCTTCAAAGTTCATGAAATCGAATGAAGAATGCTGCGACAGTTGAAAAACAATAACATATGACTGTTTGAGTAGGCCATATAATGAGACTTGCAGAAAGTCATGACGCAATGCAAAGCGTCTAAACCTCTCTAGCAGCCACTGCACGGATGCGTCTGGAAAAGAACATATTGCACTGCAGAGTGGAACATTAAAACGAAGTCACGTCATGTGATTACTGTGACTGTTACAAGTTGCACCAAAAATCCACGCAGGGGTGTTAATATTGAGCGTATAAAGGAAAGGAGGGTATGAACTTATCCCACATACAGTGTCACAGTTCAATTGTTCGACCTCAACAGTTTTATATTTAATGAAACAAATGAATACATCTACTTTGAGTCTAGTCTGCAAGAATATTATCTGCTGGAGAGACAATGCCCTGCAGGTCATTATTTTTTTCTCATGAGGCCAGAAGGAGGGGCAATAGAAAGAGGTCGCTGCCGTACGTATAGATCGATATCAGGGCCTCTATAGTGATCTTACAATTTGCTAAAACAGTCAAGATAAAAAAATTGCAAGTAAGTAAATATATTCTATAATCAAACGTCTGCAAACGCACGACACATACAGATAAAATTCACAACCACGAACAAAAACAGCTGCATGAATATACAATTAAACATATTCCATCGAAAGCAGGAAAATTTATAAAATTTCAGATATCAACTGAGGGCTGGGCAGGAGGAAAAGTCAATGGGGTTTACGTTGCTATAGTATAATAATCTAATATTGAAGCCACACCGGGTGAAATCATCAGCCCTAGGCCTGTTGTGAGCACGCGGTGCCAGCTGGTGCTCCAAACTATAATATATACAATTATACATTATATCCTACATGTATTATATGGTTGTGCTCATCTTTCGACACATAATTTCCAAATACGCGGATGGCATGTATTGTATCTATGTATCTATCTGTCAGCATGTGCATGCGTGTAAGCATCTGTATCTAAGCAGTACCTACTTGCAAATAAGTTACATTATGTCACGCTTTTCTGCCCTATACTAAATGATGCAAAGTCAATCAGAACAAATAGTTTATCATTATCGATTATTATTCTATGAAGTCGATAAGAGTCGTCACTGGTTAACTCCTGTATGTAGACACGTCTAGCCCGACCGACGTAGGTCTATGCCCGCCTAGGATTGATAATAGCTTATTAATAGGTACGTAGGTCTATGCCCGCCTAAGATTGATAATAGCTTATTAATAGGTACGTAGGTCTATGCCCGCCCAGGACATATAATAGCCTATTAATAGGTACGTACACGTAGGTCTATGCCCGCCTAGGATTGATAATAACCTATTAATAGGTAGGCCTATGATGTTATGGGTTCTTCTTGGACCACCACACGTGTGGTTGTCTGGTTGACTCTTAGGAGCGACTGCAGGTGTCGAGGCTAGCAACACACGACCCCCAACATCCAACAGTCTCTCGCACAGGGTAGAAGCCACCTGCGCCATAGCATTCCACAGCCATTGAGGCTGCAGTGTAGGACACATTCCTCTCAGCTGGCAAATGATCACAGTAGTAGAACGATGAGCAACAATCAATGAACTCTTTCCAAGAGGAGCTCAACGCTGTCAGTGGTATTTAAAACCCGTATATATGTATATATAAATAATATATATATATATATATATAATATATATGTATGTATATAGCGGTAGAGTCCATGTATGGGCGCGTAACTTAGATGACAAGAGATCGAGCCGCATCCAAACTCTTCAGAGGCATCATTGAAAAGGAGAGAATAGACTCAAAGAGCGCATTATTATGTCACATGAGACGTCCAAATCAACGAAAATCATCCAGCAACGTCTGCATTACACCAACCAATAATGATTACCAGCAGACAAGCCTTAAGAAACATGCAACCATCCAAACCCTTCAGAGGCATTGTATATACATAATATTATATATATATATAAATATAAATATGTATACATATGATATAGATATATATGTATAATTGTATATATGTATATGTATAGGTATATAGATATACATGTATATGTGTGTACATGTACAATTTTGTATATGTATAAATGCGTAGGCAATGAAATTATGAAAAGCTGAACTCAACTGACCTAAATGTTTTACTAATCTGTTGAAGACTTTCGTTGCAGGTCTTCAGATGAGACTGATTGACGTTGATTGACAGGTGACGTCATCGTTCGGTCGTCATGGGCAACAACTGTACGATGTCACTGATAGAGACGATGGTGTCTGACGGGGATGCGGAGGCCCTTGAGTGTCTCCTGCGTCAGACGCCTCGAGTGGCCGATCGCCCGGTCGACCTGTACGGCAACACTACGGCCATGGTGGCCGCCCGTCTCGGCTGCTACCACCTCATCCCCATCCTCGTCCGGTTCGGATGCAGACTTGACGCACGCAACTACACGGGTCAAAGCGTCATAGGCATTCTCATGAACCGAATAAGCGTCCTCTCGCGACAGGACAGAGAGTCCAAGGAGAGGGCGATACACGCCAAGGGTTACAGAGAAGATTCATCGGCCACTGCTACGACTCCCGACTCCTCGGTCACGGGAAGTGAGAGCACTGCTGGTGATGGTTGTGGAGAGGGAGGCTTAAGAAGAAGAAGAGGAAAGGAAGGAGGAGCAGGAGGGGGAGGAAGACCCGTGTGGATAAACACAGACACAGACCACCGGAGGATCACTGATTGGTCAGAGTCAGGGTCTGCCCTTCCATCGGCCGGCAAATGGATTGACACCAAAGACAATACTTCGGAACCGAAGAAGAGGCGATTGTTGCATGGCGGCGCTGCTGATCGCGAGTGCCTTCAGTACGTTCTGCGACCGATTAACGGCATCAGCTACGGTCCAAAGCTCATCAACGACGCACTCAACCGTAACCTCGACACGGCGCTCATGATGGCCATCGACTGTCATCGTCACGATCTCGTTCCGATCCTCCTCAAGGCGGGATGTCGCGTCAATCAGGCCAACCGTGACGGTCACACGGCCCTCGACCTACTCGTCTACCACCTGTTTCCGATCCAGACCGGCAGCGACCACGTCCAGCTGTGGCAAAAGCCCTCTTCAGGCGTCGTCGACGACTGGTCGTTTGACCGGCTGCCAAAGGTCTTTCGGGTTATGCTGTCTGCTGGGGCGACGGGCCACTCCCTTGGCTGGTTCATCCTGCACGTCATGTCCGAAGACAGACTCATCAGCGACCTCTGCCAGCATTTCGTCGATCTGACGAAAGATCGACTGATGGCTAAGTTGTTACTGCAGACGTCCGTCAAGTATTGTCAGGAGAAGAACCTCAAGTTCCTTCTTCGCAAGGGAATCGATCTGCAGATGTACTGGGAGCCAGTGTCGAACAGAACAGCGTTCCATAATGTGCCTGTCGTCACGTGGGATAAGGTGAGTCTGTACGCAAAGAAGGGAAAGATGGGCGCCCTCTGTGAACACGTTCTCGAAAGCATCAAGCTTCCTATCAACGCCGCCGTCATCCTGATCCGCTCTGCCAATTCCTCGGTCATCCTGCACCGGATCATCGAAGACCTCATTCGACCGATCGATCCCTACGATGACTTCCAGACGGGTAAGGCCATCGAGATATTCTACCCCTACGCCGTCCTCTGTCGGACCTTGCCAGGGACGAACCTCCTGGCATCCTTGGACGATGCCTGTCACCCGCGACTGACGCTGAGCGCCAAACTCCAGACCCTGCGCAGCCTTTACAACCTCGACCTTACGAACCACTTCCGAAGGAGGCGCCGCATCGAGTCTCTTCAGAGGCTCTGCAAGAGGTGCATCCGGATGCACGTGGCTCGCAGCACCCACTATGGGATCGAACGACTTCCGTTGCCCACAAGGCTCAGAGAATTCCTTAAAACCAGCGAACACTGACAGACCTAGTCACTCACTAGTAGTCAGGATCGACGTCCACTCTGACCTCTGCAACCATCGAGTGACCGAGTAACCCAAGGCCCACCAAAAGATTGAGTAACCCATGACCAACAGAAGGACCGAGTAACCTAAGGCCCACCAAAAGATTGAGTAACCCATGGCCCACAGAAGGATCGAGTAACCCAAGGCCCACCAAACGACAGTCCACGTACAGGATCATAACTAATGGGCCTACGCCGTGTATCGACAGTTGCACTCGAAATACAATGTAGTCATACGGTACCAACAAGACGACGTACCTATAAGAACACTGCTACAAAGTAGGAAAATGAACTGTGGCGTTGAGTGGTCAATGAGGAGTCTTAGACAGCAGAACAACGAATGCGTTGTAGTGTCAAGTAGTAAACATTTGCTAGTGTCTAAGTCTATAACGAAATCACAGTCTACTCTGCTGCTATTGAGCGTCAATCTTATGCGTGTTTCTACTGTCTAGATGCCGTATATCAACTAAGAACCGTTCGTTCTCCACATTAAAACCTTGCTGGAAGGCGTTTATTCCAGGCTCTTATGAGATGCCTCGATGACACTAAACTAGACATTTGTAATTTCGTATCCTGGTGGCATTCAATGTTCCGGATCGATGCTTCATCTGTGACGAGACATCGATCTACCGACTGTAATGTCTGTATTCTGAGTTCGATAAGCAATCAATAGTGAGAAAATAAATATGGGAAAGACGGTTTATTTCAATTGCTATTAGGCTACCAGCTGGCCAAAGGAAAATTCCAGCCTCCGTCAACATTTTTTAGCATTCTGAAATGCAGTCTATGACCTGGGACTGTATATCCTTCGATGTTGAACTTACCATTGTAGATCCTATATCTTATGAACATTTGTGTAGCTCCTCTCACAAACCAGCGTGACTGGTCCATGAGAGGAAAGCTCTTTAAGCGCCCCATGAGATCCCCTCATACTCTGGACTGCCGAGGAGTAGCCTGCAATCGCCCGAAATAGGCCTACTATCAGCTATGACAAATTCGATCGCCGCTGATAGTTACAGGCAAAAGAACCTGATACGACAAGCCTTCTGCATCGATCATCAGTATTCGTCTTGACTACAGCAGGTGCTTGCTGTTTGATATATGCAGAATGGCCTATTGTAGAAACTTCAGAATTAATAATCCGTCCGCAAATCCGACCCTTTAGAATGGAACATGCTCTGACGAACGTGTCCTTGTGAATCTTGAGTTCCTCCGCCTCTGGATTGAATGAATAATTTACAGATAAAATCGTTTTCGCCTTGCTTTTATACCAAAGATAATAAATGATAACATAATTATCTTGAATTTGAAAGGAAACTCTAAAATTGAAGTTGCAAGTGAACCATTTGGCTGATGAGCTGAACGGACAGTTGAGGTGGCTCTAATTGTTGAATTTATTTTGAAGAGCGCTATCGAATATTTAAAGTTAACTGAGGAGTGAGGGCCGGGTTGACAAGAATGGATAATTATAGTCATGAGCCGATTGAATTCATAGGCCTACTTAATTGTTATGTCGAAAATTAATGTAATATGTATCATCTACCGAAAATCATCTGCGAAGTTCTTCGAAAACACAGATACATGGTGATTTGCAGTTTACTTAGGGCCTACGTGGGTATGATACGTATATGATTATAAATAGCCTAGGCCTAGCAGGCCTAGTAGTTGCAGTTTAAAGACGCTGTGTCATAATAAGGATCATCAGCGTCGTCCTCCTCCTTTATGTCCAAGCTTGGGTATTGAGTAGGCCTACAAACAGTGGAGGAGATACAGCCTTGACCCCGTCCTACTGTCGAGCTGCTTATAGGTCCGGTCAATATCTAGATCCCGTGCACAATGGCCACATTAACTGTTCATTCCAAGTTCAGATAGGCCTACGTACAGTTATTCGCTATTTACAGCATCGACTTATCTCATATAAAACGCTCGCAACTCGTCCAGAACGTTTTCACCCGCTCGATCATGGTCACGAAACCTCCAGAACACAACCACGTCGGACATCACAAATTTGTCCATTGGCTCAAATTCCTCAGCCCATCCATTGTAAGGGTTATCTCTTGCTTACAATGCCCTTCGAACCTCTAAACCGTCTTACATGCAAGGTCAGGTATTCGCCATCTATAACCGCCAGAGTCCACTCGCTCATCAAACATATCATATCATATCCAGTGGCGGCTCTAGGTTTTTCATCAGGGGCCAAGGGGGACCGAGGTCCCGAGGTCCCGGGAGGGGGGCAATTGGATACCCGAATTTGTCGAAACCAAGAGTGTTAGGTATGGTTCCAAAATGAGTGACATCGACCAGATACATGTATATGCATTATAATAAAACAACATGAATTCCTCACATCAACAAACTAGATATTTGGAAATAGAATTACTTTATTTAAAAGTAAAGTATTAACTATATATGCACAATACATACACTTAATGAAAAGCTAGTTTACAATTGCCATGTCAAGAGTCAAACTGATTTACAAAGGCACCTGTTGTAATGGACTCTGCACGAACCGATTTAATCGACAGCATTGTCAGACTACTTAGACAAATATCAAACATAGTGCTTTTTAGATATGTTTTAATTAACTTCATAGCAGAAAACCTTTCCGACAGGCTGTTGATGTTACTGGTAAAGCAATGGCTATGTTCGACATTCGGTACATTTCATGAAAAACAAGTTTGTATGGTTCCAGAAAGAACCAAGAACTATCGTTGTGGTCATATTAGTCTAATTGCTCATAAACTTGAATGCATTGGCAGGCGCCAAACTTGAGGAATTTCATGGTCAAGGTCTTCAACATTGCTGTCATACACAAGTGCAAAAGACACAATTTTGTCATTATAATTATTTCAAGAAAGACATATGCTCTGGCATAGGGGCCGAGAATCGTCTATCTAGTTCAGAAATGTGCTTCCTAAATATGGCCTGTGTGTTCACTCGAGAACGTTGTCCCACAGTTTCATCAACTGTCGAACTAGAAGAACGAATAGACATTAATTGAGCGGACAGTCGGACATGCTGCTTATTTAATACTGGGTCAATTTGACAATTCTTATTTTACTCTTCTACCTCTACAAAAATCCCTGTTTCATCTCTATTTTCTTTGAAAGAGGCCGTTTTACGTCTAACTACGTCGGCAGCTGCATACAAGTCAACACTTGAAGATTAGAGTTGAATTGATGCAATATGTACATACATAATGTCTGGTAATAATAACAGGCATCTAGCTTCAAGCCTTCAACTGCTCTTTCGACATTTTGTCCCATCAACATTCTCTAGCACATTATACCAATGCATCCAAGCAAGCAACAATACGGCAAGCCCATCTAGATTCACTGATCTGCGTCGAATCAACTGCGGTCTTGGTCTTGGTCTCAAATGCATTAGTTTCGGTCTTTGTCTCGGACCACTCGGTTTCGGTCTTAGTCTTGGCCTTGGACCTTTCGGTCTTAGTCTCGGTCTTGGTCTTCAGTTTTTGGTCTAGTGTCCAGCACTGGACTTCAATGAAAACTTATTATCATTATAAGCACAAAAACATGCTGAACGCCAAAAATCCCGAAAATCATTGCGGCCAGCATTCTGCGGACTTGAAAGGAATTCAATATATGTTGTTTATGGTCTCTAGCGTAGTTCACTGAGAGATCACTGGTGTAGTTCGTCGAATCAGAATGGCATTGATAACTTAATTGATAAATAGTGGCAATGCTGTGGAAGTTATAACATTAGGAAAAATTGTCTTTAATTGGCAAATAGAATTATCGTGCATAAGTAATGTCTGACCCGGAGTTTGAGAGTTTAATGCGGGATTATGATTCGGCGAAGCATTCAGCGAAGCCTTTTGTGCAAGCGGCCCCTCGCAAGAGACTTTTGAATAACAGTCGGTATGTGGTGCCGCCGTTCCCGTCGGAGTCGACGAATATCGATGTCCCGCTGCCAGAGCTTGACTTTAACGATCCTAACTTTCTTCAGCTGTTGAAAGAATACGAAAACGATTCTGACTCTTCTGAAGACCGAGAAAAAGAATTACAGGCTCTTCGTGCTCAAGCAAATTTAAAGCCGTTGCTTAGTCAAGGTGCCATGTATTTCTTGGTCATTGGCCTAATTGGCCTGTTCGTGATTGTCGTCAACTGGTATAACACGAAGCAACTTGAAAGACTGAAGGAGGAGTTTGGGTTTGATGAGAAAAATCCTTCACCTGAGTTATGGTGGCGAAAGGGTGTCGTTTATCACATCTATGTTCGTTCCTTTCAGGATTCAGATGGAGATGGAATTGGCGACATTAATGGTAGTCGAATATTTATTTTCTGTATGGTTTTGTAATTTATTTGTAAAGTTTTGTATTTGCGTAAATAGTTAGCACCAATGATAGTGTTACACTGCTCACAGTTCGAGAGAGCCCAAGAAAATGAGGCTTTATGTAAGCAGTGCAGGGAAGTCCCATGTTCGAAGCAATGAGCGAGTCATGGGAGGAAGTTGATTCCATAGAGTGGGACCAATAAAAATAAAAGCTCAAGATTTGGACATTGCAGTCGTTGCCCATGGGAATAAGAGTCCAAGTCAGTCTAAATGAGCACAGTGGTCAAAGTGAAATGACTGAAGTCAGCAGTTAGATGAGATCACAGACGTATTGTAGGGGCTAAGCCACAAGGTTGGAAGGAGCAAGGCCTAACAAGCATACCAGTCTAAGGCAGCTATCCTATTCTCAATTCGCTGCTCTAGGGAGCCAGTGTTAGACGCATAACTGGATATGTGGTCGAATTTGGCTACATGGCCAATTAGATGGGCTGGTGAGTGTATTATGCAAACCAGGAGGTTCAGTCAGTTATTAGATGGGGCTGTCGAACCTTATCTGCCGTCCAGGAGCAAATGTCTTCGAACATCTAGCAGTCTATCAGTCTGGCTGTGGCCATGTCTACCATAGTTAGATATCAGCCTGAAATCCCATCACAGAAAATCTGGCCTTGACTGTAATAGTCGACCTTGGAATATATCTTGATGTTACAATTAAAGTTGCATTACAATGCCTTAATTGTCAGCGTGAGCTTTGCTATGAAACAACTTGTCATTTTATCATAGACATTATGATTAGACAGTGTACTGTAAAGACTACAGATCAATTAATCAAGGCAGAAAATCATTATCCTACATTTGCAGAACAGAAATGTGATTATTTGCTTTCTCTTAAACAATTTCTTCTTTCTTTACAGACTACACAAATCCATTGGCTATGAAGAAAACAATTTGTTTGTATCATGTATGACTATATTTACTAGGCATAAGGCAACGGTTGGATCATATCACATACCTAGGAGTCGATGCAGTTTTGTTGAGCTGCTTCTTTGAGTCTCCATTTGGCTATTTTGGACAAGACGTCACAGATTTCAAGGCAGTTCACTTCAAATATGGAACCCTTGCAGACTTTGACAAACTTGTGCAGGAACTACATGAGAGAGGTATTCATTGAATTGTTTTTATGGTAATAATCCTGAGACTCATAAGACTTATTATGGTGATGAATACATTTTAATTAAATGCTTAAGTACTTGGAAGTGTAAAGCCTTTTTGCATCTAAGAAAATGTCTAAAAATTTCTTATAATTAAAAAGTAACAGTTACAAAATAACTTCAATGAACAGTTAGTGTTGGTAACTGCATTAGTTGTCATTCATAATAAAGGGCTCACCATGTCAAGATTTATTCCTCAGTTTTAAGTCATTCATTTCGAGTGTTAATTTAGCAACTCACCAAGTGAAACTTCTCAGAGGTGCTCCCAGCCACTGCTGAAGAGAAATGACCATGACAGTTTACAAAGTTAGAAAGGTCATTGTATGGGGGGAAAACAGAGGGCAACCCGGAGTCCAGTTCAGATGGATGGAGGAAGCTCGACGCAGCATAAACGACGAGCACGCCCTAGAGATCAGAAGGTCGCCCGCCCTTAACAGAAGAGTGCAGAGCTCTACGCATAGGGAAGTTCTCAGGTCAGAGACCAGACAACACGGTTCAGCCAAGTAGGATGTTGGAGGAAGGGAGCATAGAGAGGGGAAGTGGAAGGAGGTGAGGTGAGGACATCGGAAAGATTTTAAAATTTACCTTATGAAGATCATTTCAGTTGTCTTATGATGGGCAAACATTTAATTCACAATAAAAGGGTTTACCATGCCGTGCTCTATTATAACTCTTTTGAAAATTTTATCTTTTGGTTTAATTTTATCATAGTTTTTTTTAAATGTTACGAAACTGCTGATGCGGTGCTGATCTCGTAAATAAGTCTTTAATTGATAAGTTTATAAGTAATTTTACTCAGAACTGGCAGTTGAATATCGAATAGTTTCAATATACAAAAGTTGATATCTTCAATTTTAAAGTAAAGAATTCATTATTTATTCTTGCATGCTGTGAATTTAACCTTGTTAGCTTGGCTAACCAGATAAGAATTTATAGGATACAGCAAGTTGAGAATTTCTGTTGTGCATCTTTTGGTCATTTACACACTTTTTATGTAGGACATAACAGAAATCGCCTCAGACATTCGCCTCGGCCGAACATTGGACTATTTTGAAGTATTTGCCTCGGCAAATATTACACCTGCAAATAGTTAAAAAATAACATTTTTGATAAAATAATTTTTTGGATAAAATAATTTTTTTCATCAAATAAATTTAGGACTAACAGACTTATTTATAAGTTATTGATTAATTAAACAGGAACGTTAATTCCATTGAATTTCATTTAAAATAATGATGTTAATTTATATATTTTAATTTCTTTTGATTGCATTTCCCAGATGGCAACCAAATCAGTAATTTTCTCGCTTGAATTGGCTCCACCCACTTTCCAGTAAAAATTAGAGAGCAAAGATGTCGTTGATAACTTCATATTTCAAATTTATAATAAGGTTTTACATTTTTGTTCACAAATAAAGTTATTAAATAATAAATATATTGTTATTGCCTAGGATGCGACGATACGCTATAGGAAGGATATTGCTATAGACGGCATTGACTAAAGATAGTTCTCCATAGCTGTGCATGTGGCAGGTTAACTATGCTTTGACTACGGATGGTACTCGCTGCCAGTCGCTGGCCAGATTTGACGCTACTATTCAGTTTGTACCCGGATCCGGCAAATAGTTCATTTAAATACTCGGATTCGGTACTCCGTGGAAATTGTCTGCTCGGTTATGCGTTATTTTTATATTGAGTACAGGTGTGTCGAGTAGAGCTCAGTGTGACAACTTATTAGGATATTATTCAGGAAGAGTATTTGACGAAGTTGGGTAAAATTTATAAATATGAATTTACATGTTGGATTTGAGAAATTGAGTTTGTCTGTTTCTGTTCTTGTAGGCATAAAGGTAGTTATAGAAGTTATTCCCAATCATACCAGTCGACAGCATCCATGGTTTAGGAGTAGTCAACTAGGTGACAGCACTGGTTATGAGAACTACTATGTCTGGCACAAGGGAGTCTCTCTGGCCAATGGCACAAGACTGCCACCAAACAACTGGGTAACTATTTCGAAATGTAATGCTACCAGATCCTTTATATTTAGGAACTTACTGAATCTGTAATTGGGTGATTCCATGTCAATTCAACCTAAGTGATTGACATGACCTACTTAGATTTGCTTGAAATTTGATCCATCTGTTGGACCACACAAGGCATGCATTAAATATAAACCAGCAAAAATTTGTTGGCCAATTATATTCTGAGCTATGTGGGTCAGTAAACTCTGACTTGACTTGCTCGACAGCATACCTTCGACATCCATATCTCAGCTTATATGCGAGCTAAGAAGGTTTTCATGGTGATAAGGAATCAAACATTGAAACGATAGTCGACAATTGAGCACGTTGACCTTGACCTTTTTGCGAGTTTCTTTAAGTATGAATAATTCACACTTCTAGATTGAGAGTGTCTTGAACATGCTCAGAAGAAATCAAAATTGGATCTTTAATGGTATTTTGCTATAATTGTATTATGTATAATTATGTACAAACTTCAGTATATGCATGATTTCTGAAATTGGATTCGTCCAATGTTCAACTTGAAGATGTTAATGTGTACAGAAACATAAATTGTCTGGCTTTGAATCAGTCATTTTGGTCCATTATTGCAATACAGTGTGGAAAGTTATGGATAAAATCATCTGGCAACAGACTACAGCACAAGTGCTTACACGTCAGGCTGTTTGGGTAATTGATATATCTCTAGCCTCCACTAAGACTTAGGTACAAACAAAACTACTTTAAGACATATTCAGTGTCAGTAATATCTTAATCAGGCAATACTCAAATAGAGTATCCTCCATCGCATGGAAGCTTTGATCCTTTAACGACCAACCAGATTGATTTCTCATAAATTTTAGTCAGTATGCGCTGGTCATTAAGGTGTTTATTTCCTTCATTAATTAATCTGTCTTTCAGTTACTGTTGATCATGTGCAGAGGTTGACTTAATTATGAAAAATTATTCAAGGGACATTCCTTTTAATAAAGAGTACCCTGTGAAGTGCATGTAAATGCAAGTTACTTTGTGAAAAGTTAATGGTTTCACAAAAAGAGTTTTATTGAAAGGTTTCCTGGAGGTGGTGCAACCACTGTAGCTATCTCATCCACTTTTGGTTGGAATCTTCTGGATAAGTTTTTCAGATAATTATTGCCTTGAGAAGTTTTGCCTTACAGATGTTAAAGACTGCATCATGAACTTTGAAGGTTTATCAGTGCAGCATTGGGCTTTTTGGTTCTGCTTTTCTGATTCACTTGTCAAATTGTGCTTTGTGGATATATAATAAACTGATGTGCATAATTAGTAATAGATAATAGGTTAGCAATTGTCAACCTTACTGCTAACCGTATTTGATTTCAATATGTGTTTGATGGAGTGTAGGTGAGTCGGTATGGAGGGTCTGCCTGGACATTTGACAGCAGGCGGCAAGAGTTCTACTACCATTACTATCATGAGTCCATGCCAGATCTTAATCAACGTCATCCGTCTGTTAGAAAAGAGTTTTTGGTAAGATAATTACCTGCTCTGCATTTTACATTAGAATTTTCCATTTCCTTTTTGTCAAGGTTTGTCTTTCCATGATTAACCGACTGGAAATGTGACTTCGTCTCTAACTTTATCAGACACTATATGTTTCTCCATAGCTGTTTTTCTACATTTATATAGCACGTTTTACTACTCTGTGATTTAGTAGCATGCTTTGCCTGTCATGAACAATTGCCGGTTTACCGGTGTGAGTGTGCTAAGTAGACTCGGTCTACGTCATGAAACTGTGCAAGTTGTTTGTGCACTAGTGCTTCTTGCAACTAATCGGTTAGAATTTGTGACCAGTATAGGCTGGAAGGGAAACAGTGAATCTTGTGATGTGCTGACTCTGCTTCCAGGATCTTGGGAGTGCCTCGAAGTCAAGAATAGGAATATAAGTGCATGCCTCTATAGAAGGTTAAATAAGTACTTAAATAAGTCATTTATTGACAGAGCAGCAACACCAGCAGATCACTCTTACGGCAGTCAGTACAAACTGAAAATGTTCAAGTGCGTGATGCAACAGTCAAAGGTCATTGCAGTAGGTCATGTGAACCCACTGATACTGGATTATCGATCCTTTACTGGAAAATATTTGGCATGCAAAAATGAGTTGGACTGTATGAGAATATGATACACAACTGAACTGTCTTCATAATCAGAATAATTATATATCTTGTGTTGTTGCTGGGTTTGAGTCATTAATTAATGGGTTTTTTTATCATAGGATATATTTCGCTTCTGGTTGGACAGAGGTATTGATGCTCTGGCAATTGGCTCGGCTCATGTTCTCTATGAAAGCGATGACCTTGACCTCGACGAACCATTTGTTGATCAACCAGAAATTCCGCCAGTAAGACCTGTTACCACAAGGTTGCTTTATTCTTATGTTCCTAGTGGTAGCAGCATGCCTAGATAGCCATACTAACTGTATATCCTTATTTCTTTTTCCATCTTGCATTGTCTGGAATTCATTCCTGCTGATATTCTTTCCATGGGACCAACTGTCAGTCTTTCCACTTGACCAGACTATCAAATTCTTTCCACTTGACCAGACCTTCACATTCTTTGCTGAATGACTTTATCTGAGAGAGTTGTCTGCACAGTCAATGACTGTCTTTTTCTTCATTTCATGCTGTTTGTTTTGTGGTGCAAAGGGTGATTATCAGTCGGTGAGCCACATCTACACTGAGGACCAACCGGACCTGCACGACTTCCTTGGCTCTTGGAGGGACTTCATCGAGACCTACTCCATAAAATCAGGACGCAAAATGTGAGTAGAAATGTCGCGTTTCATTCCTTAATACCTAAGTAACTGAAGTGATATACTGATTTTTAATATAGTTTTTAAAATGATAAAGAAATTTTTAATTATGATTAATTTAATCTTTTTGTTTAAAAATAAAATAGCGATTGTTCTTGCGATCAATCACATCATAACAAAAGAATAATGCGGTAGTGTTGTCTATAAGTATTATTAAATGGTAAATAGTTTTATTATCTTATACGAACTTATTATTGTTGAACAGTATTTTCTTTAGGGATAAACTTCTTATTGTAAATTTTTCAAATGTTTTGAACAGAAGTGTGGATTCACCAGGTTCATCCACTTTCTGCAGTACCTTGTGCATTGAGGGTTAAGTAAATTCTTATCTAAAACTGCGTTTGTGATTATTTAGTGCGTTTATCGCTTGCGTTAACTGCGGTTGATCAACAGTCCTATTTTTGAATACTGTGTAGGCCAACTTTCCCAAGTAGCCCATCATCATTGACTGACAATAATTGGCAAATGAGCTGTTGGAGATGAAACTCAGACAACTGAATAACCTCTTCTCTTGCTGTGTGATCTGATACTTTCAATGGCTTTTAGTGAAATAATACGTTAGGTTGTTTTTGCTACCAGTGGTCTCCTGGTCGATGTGGGCAATGACACTTTCATGGACGTCATCAAATACTACTTCACTGGGGCGGATGCACCACTCTGCTATGCACTCGTCAATGTCGATGGGAATTGTGGTGGAAGATGCATCCATGAAATCATCGACAACTGGATGAGTCGTCTGCCAGAGGAACACGAGACCGTCTGGATGGTGAGTCTCATTTCCAGTTTCATTTGAAGTTAAGACACTTCAGGTTATTCACTTTGCCAGTATTGCTTCTATCTTGCTATGCAGTATGTCAAATGAGGAGGCCTGCTCTTACTAAGACAAGTTATAAACTATATAACTGTTGCCTCAATTATAACAACTCTATGTTTGCTGATATCTCAGATCTTAAAGTCATCAGGCTTCAACACAACTTCTCTGGTGTATGTGTGATTTTGTTTGCAACTCTTCTTGCATAGTCCTTAATCTTTAGAATTCAGAAGGAGATTTAAACTGATAGTTTTATGAATATAATATTGTCTCTTTTGGTCTTCTGTGTTGTTGTTTGAGATTATCTTATTGCAATCTTGATGTTTTGCTTTATCTAATTATGCTGTTGTCATTATGCAAAGATGTTATTCAGATAGTTGATTATATTTCCAGCTGAGCAGTCCGGGCTACAAGCGGGTGACTCGTCGTAAGAAGGATTTTTATCAGAGCCTGTTGAACATTCTGGTGTTGCTGTTGCCGGGTGGAGTTGTCTCTTACTATGGAGACGAAATTGGTTTGCAAGAGATACAGTTGAATCAAGAAGATGTTGCAGATCCTCTGAAACAAAATCTTCAGCCAGTCAGTGTTTTGCATGGATTGCTATTTTAAATAGCGGTTCTTATTTGTACAGTGTTGGGGTATAGCAAATTCTGTCAGTGGGTCGAGTATTGTTTCTGTTTCCTTTGCATGCGAACCAGTTACATGTTGCATATCAGACTGCCACTAGGTTTCTGATAATTACCTATCCATTATATTCAATCCTCGATGTTACCTGTATTTGAATAACAAGTTAACAAAAAACAGTACAAAATCAGTTTGTGCAGTGCTTTTGTTGTTGGTGCTGTATAGAATTACGTTACATTAAAATATTGTAATGTATTTCTGGATCATTTTAGTCACCTTTGGCTGGTGTATGCTGTTAACTGTGAGCATGGGTTTGTATTACTCCAAGACTTTAACTTGTTTCTTAGTTATTTGTGGGAAGAACTTCTAATTTCCATGTTGTGATTTTCTGTTAAGTGTCTGTGACTGAATCTCATGAAAACCATTATTCTAAGCAGACACTACAGTTTCCTTTGGACAATTTTCCTTAAGATTCCTACAATTGCTGAACTAATGACCTCAGCTGTATTTGACTTAAGGTACATGCTTGTAATATCAATTGTACTGTAATATTTTAATTATTTAGTGGTAATGTGCTGCTTACATGTAGATACAGAGTTGTGTCATGTAACCAGACATTGCTATTAGAATAGCATTGCATTCAAGCAGTTCCTAAATGTCAGATATAGAAGAAACATTATATATGTGTCCATGACGGAGTATCTTCCTATTTCAACACCACGTCAGTCTTATTGTTTGGCATGCTCTGTTTTAGTATTTTTGTCTTAATTGTCTTGATGTAATCATTTCAATGATGTGTTGCAATTTAGGATCGATACATAGATCGCGCAGGAGACTTCGTTCGAGCTCCAATGCACTGGTCATCGCAGCACCACGCTGGCTTCACTAGCGGATCTTCTCCATGGCTTCCACTTCATGCTTCATTCAGAGATGTCAATGTTGAGGTAGCACGGATGATGATGAAAAATGATCGAGAGTTATTATTGATAATTATTAATATTATTATTATCATGACTTATTTTTACTAACATGTTTTACATAAATTCAGCTTGTTTAGAATATTTTATGTTGCCACCAAGTTGAGAGTGACAGACAATATGTGGGACATGGAAGTCGATTGGATAGAGATTTTATCTGATTCCATGTTGGTGACTGTAGTGAACCTCCCTGAGTCTGTTACTTTGTAGGGACTTTGAGCAGTCCTTAGCTCACAATTGCTCACCTCCACTGATTAATGCATGGCCGTTGGACGGTGTTGCTTAATAAATGGATAGCAATAATGTAAATTATCAGGATCCTCCGGATAGAAACTTTGCCAAAGACATGTTAGCGAAAGCAGGCACAGGGCTAAAGGAGATTTCCTGATGAATCATTTGGCATGAAAGTATTTAGTCAGTTTTTCTGTTACATGAAGATTCAAATCTCAAACACTGAGGTGAAGAACCAGTACAACAGTGATCTAAAGGTCATGATAGTGCAATGTGTTTGATAGCTGTTGTGCTACATGAAACCATAATGGTACATGATTTTTAAAAGGCTCATTACTCTGTTTTCATGCACATGGCTTTATCATGTGTATATATTCATTTAATGTATCTGGAAGACAAGCCGCAGTCAGTTAAATCTCTATATGTAAAGAGAGAATTCTGTGTGTGCTTCTGTCTGTCTGTATAGCTATGCATCTGCACAGTTTTAGAGCTATTGACTCGAAACCTTCACCACTGACTCGGGGAACACCTGGGAGATGCAGTCGAGGGGTTGGTGAAGCTCGCGGCAGCCATGTTCTTGGTATCCAGGGTCAAAAACCTGTCTCAGGACCCCTAAGGAAGGTTTCCTTTTCAGTCGCCAGGATCGTGTCGACGAAACACCTCCTGTACATTTGTCGACATGTGCACTTGATATCTGTCTGCCACACCTCTTCTTCTTTTGTGGTTTGGTAGATATCATACAGGTAGCAGTAGTTGGCCATCGTTTCGGTGGGTATGCACTTTGTACGCATCAGTGTCTATACACAATTCCGTTTATTCATTTTCACACTTTTACAGCTATTCACTCGAAACCTTCGCTGTTCGCTCGGGAAACACCTAGGACACCCAGCAGAGGAGTTGGTGAACCCGCGGTTGCCGTCTTGATGCTCTCCACGGCCAAAAACCTGTGCAACGCCGGGTTCCCTAGCTAGTGGGTAATAAGAGTTGAAGGATGATGTTAAATTTTCGTGTATACAGCTTGTCTTACACACCAGCCTGATGTGGAACAATCAGTTTTAAATGGTGACAACTTGATTGCTCAATGCCATTTGATGAATTTATTATTTGTTTTTTAATGGTGTTAAGGTGCAGAGGAGCAAGGAGAATGGGATGTCTCCATTGCAGATTTACCAGCGCTTAACCCGACTTCGACGAGAACGTTCCTTCAGTTCTGGACGGCTTCAGTATTCAGTTGTCAACGATAACGTCATATCGTTCATGCGCTTTTCAAAGGATGGTGCTCCGTACCTCGTTGCTCTTAACCTTGGTAGCTCTGAGACGACTGACGACTACACGCTCTCGGCTGGCGTTTCCTATGGTAAAGTGGTTCTGTTTGTTTCGCAACAGGGATCCAGTCTGTCAAATATTAAGGAAGGGAGCAAGCTGAATCTGGCTCAGCTGACGCTCGCACCTGGGGAAGGTGTGGTAGCCATTCTTATGTTTGATGTCGACTTCAATCAGTAGGGAGTGCACATCTCAGCGAAATCTAGTATGACGATTACAAACTTATATTACGTTATATTACGGCCAGCAACAACTGTTACAGTTAAAATGTAGGTTTTAATATCAAGTGCGAAGAACTGCTTTGATACGATGTAGTGGACTTGTTAAGATGATGTGATTGGGTACATTTCTTCTGCGGTGCTTGCGGCTTCTTGCTCCCGATGCTATTCCGGCATTTGGAAATGAGAGCCTTGAACTCCTTTCATCCTACTTTGTGAGCTTGTCGTTGTTTTACCTTCTGGTCGCAGAGATGCGAATCCAGTCTTTCCTGTGATGTAGACTCCCACCAAATGCGGTTTTGCTCTCCCTATCATCCATTTGAGGATGTTGGAGAGAGTTTCATAGTTCGGACAAGGACGGTCTTTTAAATGGTCGCTACAGTGTGTGCTTGCTTCCAAGGCAACTCTTATATTACTGTAATCAGGGACTCCTGAGTTGTCAGATGAGGGGTGTGATACCCAGCAACTGTAGGCCTGGGAACAGTTAGAGCTCAGACTTCTTCTCATGGAATCAACAGATACGTCTTCATATTCAGGGATTGCTGAAATGTTTACTGTCTCAGCTTTCCCTTGAGCTATCTAAGTCAGTGTCTTATTGGGACATCTCCTTTGACTATTGCATGGCATTGTTAATAGCCAGCAATTTAATAATAATGAATTAAGCCTTTAACGTAATCCCTATTGTGAAAGGTCGTAGTTTCCCACTACACATCTTGTAGACCAGGCCCTTGCATGAAAGAGATAATATGCTTTAAAAAGTCAATTTTTTGGTTTATTCCTACACTCACATGAATAATTTTAAGGTATTCTTCAAAATAATAGTGATTTAGGGCCTACTGGTATCTGTATGTGTAGAAATGCAGTAGCCTATCTTTGCTCTAAGTATTATAAAACTCAACATTATAGTAAATAAATAGACTCAAATGAATTTACTTGTCATTTTCAATCATGATTTACCTCGGGCGAGTTAACTCGAGTTCACGGTAAAGGGGTAAATTTTTTGGGACCTAACACTTTAATCAAAAACTTTGATAACATGAGCAAGTCCACACTAGTTATTTTGATGGTTGAAACTTGAAAGAGGTTGAGAAGAAAACTGGGAAAACTGAATGCATTGTATGTACAACAAGTTATTAATAATTCTCAGTCGACTTCTGCTTTGCTACTCGTTGGCTTTGATGTTGAATTAAAATTAGACAATTTTCCTTATGTAAGCTTTATAAATTTTTTACTTCATTTAAGGCTTTGTGTGATAAGAATTAGTCATAGAGTTTTCTTTTCTGCCATTTTATTTATCTGTTGTATCGTTTCAGTTGTATCTTTTCAGTATCTTATCTGTTCTAACAAAATCTGTTGTGCCTTCATATGCTGTATTTCAGAGCCATAATATTCTTATGAGTCACAAATGAGTCAGAATGTATTTTACCGATTTGTTAATTATCTCTTTAATAGTTTGTTAATTACTTTGATAATGTGATGGTATTTCTGCTGCATAATTTATGATATTCTGTTATAGACTTTAATTCTGCAGATTTAAATAGTCAAAGATTGATGTGGGCTGTGCCACATGAATTCTTTCTCACTTGAAGCACTTGCAGCATGTTCAATTATTCATATCTATGGCTGTACCAAATAGGTGATTTTCACTATTCGGCTGAATACAAATAGTGTAAAAAAATCGGTCTACCGACAAATTTCAAATGTGAGCTAAAGTTTCAGTTCAGTATAGTTAATACATAAACTTAAAGTACACAGTTAACTACATGTAATTTTTGCATTCTTCTGCCAGTCTGTGTAAACTAGTACTGGAACTAATTTAGCTAAACTTGGAAATAGGACGTCTGACATTGCAATACTGTGGTCCGGGCAGTAGAGTTACTTCAGTCCACTGGATTACAGCAGCTGCCGCTTGTGCAGAAACAGATGTCATGTGACCACTATTCTTATTCGGCCGAATACCGATTCTTTATTCGGCTACAAAGCAAACATTCGTTAAAGTCCTATTTATATCGCCTGTGCGCTATTTTTCTTGATTGATGGCAACATTTAGATATTTAGATTCTGTGCTCTTGAAAAAGACACGGCTAATTTGTTAGCCGTCTGTTTGTTCTCATACAGCTGGCTATTATTGTTGCAGGCAGTGTTTTTATCTATTGATCAACTGACTAACTATCTGGCTATTTTGATAGTGGTGTCACTTGAAGCAGATGTCAACTTATGGCTCTTGCTTTATGACACCATTATTTATGGAAATCATGTGATTTTAATTTGGATCAGATTATATGATTGTAATGCTATTTAATACCTGATGTCTCGTGCATGAGATCTCAGAAGAAAGCACAGCGCTTTTTCCTATATCTAGGCATCCCTTCAATATGGATAAGTTTTCTATTTCTTTGGAGTACTCGTCTTTACAAAGTGAGTCCATTCCATTACTTTTCACTACATTTTAACTAATATCTCACAAAATATTCACCCTTCACCGTGCATTCTTTGTTATCATTTCATTCCTGCCATCGCAAATAGTGGACTCTTCCATTTTCAAACACCATAATGAGTCAGTCAATCATCCTGCTTCTTTCCATCCTTAGATTACTCGCCGCATATCACATTCAATTTAACCCCTCTGAACCCTTCGTGACCTACATTCCATTCTCATCCAGACAAAGTCCCACCTCCTTTGATACAGCGACAGGAGAATATGGATACATACTGTACATACCTTTGGCTCATTTACAAATAGGCGTAAAAGACAACTCCAGCATCCAATTTATAATAATTTTTCATCATGCTAATTCTACTTTCTTGGGACACACATGTATACCCAGGTATGATAAATAAATGGCTATGCAGCTCTTTGTCCTCCCCCTCCCTCTGTTCCAACCGCTTCTACTACGGAAACTGCCCTTCCTCCTCCATTTCCTCGAAATAAATTCGTATTTTGTACTTTTAATATACGCTCACAGCGCACACAGCAGAAATTAATGATTTGACTCAATCATCCCTCCCTCCAGATCTTTTTGCACTAACAGAAATCTAGTTCAACTCAAATACAACTCTTGCCCAGTGCCAAGACTACTGCATACAGCCCCTGGCTATCATCTCCACAGCACACCTCGCCCCTCTATATCCGCAACCATCACAAACACCACAAGGAACCATCCACTGTCCTCAACTCACCTGGATACTGTTTTTGCTCCTTTGGATGCGCCTCAAAAACTCTAAAACTTCCAAACAAAACTCTTACCGTCTTCAACGTCTACCGTTTCCTCCTCATACTCAAGTCCTTCATCTGTCTTCTTGCAAAAATTCACAACCCTCCTTTCTACTGCTGCTACCACTCCTCATGAATTCTTGATCACGAGTTTTCAACATACATGTCGATAATTCATGGGATTCATTTGCCACTTAATTCCTCATGCTCTTATCATCCACTAATCTGGTCCAACATGTCAACTTACCCACCCACTCACTGTCACAACCACACACTTGATCTCATCATCACATCTCTCTCTCTCTCTAAGTTGTCACCAGATATTTCTTTCTATTTTGATACACCTTCTGATCATTATCCCAGATTCACATGCCTTAAAATTCTACTCCGCATCCTGATCATGTCTCACGTTTTTGTTGTTGCATCAGTTCTATAAACATTGATGCCTTCACGTAAGATCTCTCGATTTCGGACTTCATTCTAAATCTTCCACTCTCCCTTGATGATCTTTTGTCTTACTACAATACCACTCTCTCCACGCTCACTGACAAACATGCTTCTATTATCAACAAAACCGAATCTCACGCTAACAAACCGTGGTACAATTCCTATCTCCAGGCTTTCAAATCTTTCCGTCGGCGCCTCGAGCGCACCTACAAACGAATCCGTGATCCTCAAATGCTTTCTACCCTAAAATCGGCTACAAATAAATACCACGATCTTCTGGCTAAGGCAAAAAACGAGATTCTATTCCTCGTTGGTCCAATCCCGATCCTCTAATCCTCGCCTTCTTTGGGAAACTATAAATCAAATCCTCCATCGGAACTCCTCCAGCCCACTTCCAACTTGCTTCCATCTCTTCTGTAGCTGAATCATTCTGTTCTTTCTTCTCTGAAAGACTTACTACACTCTGTCTCTCTTCTATCACAATCAATCCACTTCCAGAAGTTCCCTCCTCTATTCATGACTCTCCTCCATCCCCACCTCCATCATCATTATCCACCTTCAAACCACCATCAGAGACATAAATATTCAATATGCTACAATCTCTTCCTAACAAGCAGTGCGAACTCGACCCTATACCCACCTCCTTAGTGAAAGACTGAGCATCTATCCTTGTTCCTGTCATTACCAAAGTAATCAACCTCTCTCTATCTACTGGCAACTTTCCACAACTCTTCAAATATTCACCCTTCAATATTCTTTAGTCACTCCTCTCCTCAAGAAACCATCGCTCGACAAAGAAAACCTTTCAAACTATCGACCTGTATCCAACCTGTCATTCATTTCTAAATTACTCGAACGCATTGTCTTGTCCCGGATAAATGACTACCTAACTTCCAACTCACTTCTAAATCCACACCAGTCTAGCTTCACCAAGAGGCATTAAACAGAAACCCTTCTCACCTCCCTCTACAATAAACTTGTTTCTGCCATTTCTCTTCAACAAGTCTCCTGTCTCTGCCTCCTTGATATCTCTGCAGCCTTTGATACCATCGACCACAATATATTGCTCCAGAGACTGTTTACCTGGTTCGGCTTTTCTGATACTGCTCTTCTCTGGATCCGGTTATATCTCTCTTCCCACTCTTTCTCAGTAAAAACCTTGAGCACTTCATCTCAATCTTGCCCGCTCACCTGTGGTGTTCCTCAAACGCTGTTCTTGGACCCCTCTTGTTCATCCTCTATTCTACCCTACAATTCACTCATTAGCGCATTCTTGGTTGACCGTCGTCTTTATCGACACCCAGTTATTCATTTCTTTCTCTCCAACCAGCTTCTCCAACTCCATTGATAATCTTATCCATGTCGTTACCCAAATCTCATCCTGGATGATCTCAAATCTCCTCTGCCTGAACCCCTCCAAAACCGAATTCATTCTGATTGGCCTCCATGAGCAACCAAAGTAAATTCCTGATCCCTCTATTTCTCTCAACCTTTATTCTGCACCCACCCACACATTCACTGCAAATTCTCCTGTCCACAACCTAGGCATATTCTTTGACCAAAACCTTAGCTTTGCCGATCACATCACCCATCTTTCTTGCTCTTGCTTCATGCACATCTGTGATCTTGGTGTAATCCACCCTATTCTTGACTCCTAAACTGCATCCACAATCGCCACATCAATAGTTCACACTAAATTGGATTACTGTAATTCCCTTTTCCTCAATATAGACACCACCCAATTAAACCACCTCCAAGCCATTCAGAATGCTCTCGCCCATGCTGTCACCAAGACCCCAAAGCATCACCATATCACTCCTGCCCTGAAATCACTCCACTGGCTCAAAATACCTGAACGGATCGAACATAAGGTAATTTCACTCACCTACAACACCCTGCAGTCCTCACAGCCCTCATATCTCTGTGTTGTTCACGATTCAGCCACAACGTTCAACCAGTTCCTACGAACTCACAAACACCTCAGCTCTTGCTATCTCCCCACAGGTCTTTCACTCAACTCAAAACACTGCTCTTTCGCAAATCCTATCCTGATTCCTCCGAGCTCCCTTGCCGTTTCAACTCCAAACACCATCCACCTTAGCCGTCTACCTGTCTGCCTGCCTGACTCTCTGGATTTGACCCTCTGCCTATCGATTCTGTTTTGATTAAGCGCCTGTGAATAAGGTGGTTATGCGACTATGCTTTTGTGGACACTAGAAATGTTGAGAGTACGATTACGATAGCTTTCATGTGCTTTCTTTTGAATAGTGTTGAGTGTTTATTTATTGAGTCTGCATCTTGTATTGAATCCTGTAAATCAGTTAGGAATTTCAGGTTAATCATCCATATCATGTTTACATGCTTGCTAATTAGAGACATACTATAAGTTAATTAAGAACATGCTATAAGTAAGTACTTGGCTGTGTTTATGAAGCTGTTTGAAAGAAGAAGACGAGCACACCATTGAGCTAGCTTCAGAGTGGTTTGAAGTGACTTTCTATTGTCATTGCCTTGGCATAGGTCCTGTGGTTGCCAAAGGTCATGTGGCAGTTAGTTTGTCTGTGGAACGGTTGGAATAGTGGTTGAAAAGTAGGAAAAATAGTACATTTCAGTTCTTGCTTGATCGACCAAATACATCTTTCAATGCTTTTTTTCTGGGTAAAAATGTGCCAGAACGGATCTGCATTGTCAAAAAAAATGACACTCAAATTAGCTGTGGCTTTCTATCTTCGCTATAATATAAGATTTCACTATCTGACCATTCAATAGATTTTTCATGCCCATCTTGACTTCTATGCCAAGTGTTTCCACTCTTCAGCAGATTGTGCAGCCACACTTCTTTTCTCAAATGCATAAGCATAGCCACTCGATTTTTTGGAAAAAAGCAATTTTTTTGCTTTAGTGTTCAGCAGCTTGGCCAGTCGTCATTGGCGTGCTCGTATGCATTTATAGGTAAATCCGACGCCGTAATTTCGATTTCTTCTGTTTGTTCTGTGCTTGGTCTTCTTTTTTCTTAGCCGGAGAGCCAGCTGAAAAGAAGCTGGTGATTTTTCATTTGATATTTGTGTTAATTTGTTTAATTAATATATTTATTTTATAAATTAATTTTCTTAAACTTTATCTTCAAATATATATTTATTTGTCTTATATAATGCCACATAGGAAGAACAGACTTTGTTTACTGGCTTTGAAGTTAGAAGTTTGAACATAACAGTCCAGTCAGTCATAAATTAAATCTCCAAACAAAACCTATAGTTTAAAAATTACTTTATGTCAGCATTGAAAACTAATTGTGCAGTTTGTGCAGCACAACTACTATTTATATTTTTCAGTAAAAAAAGATGCCGGATCGCCGTTCCAGCGCGTTCCACCAGAAAAAAGCACTGATCAATATAATCATATAAAATTATATTTGTTCCAGTAGCGGTAGATGTAATTTATGGATTAATATTGTGTGTATTCATGTGTTTATTTCAAGTAATGTACAGTCTCAGTCTGGTTGTTAGTATCAGGATGATTAGCTTTCAATACATTTAGAAATGTTTCTTGCATGATTACACAACGGAAGATGGTCAAGAAGCTGTCAAAAGTGTGCATCTCTAGTGAATAGGATACGAAATGTGTCTGGTGTATATGCCGTGTCTGCAAAATTATTATATGACTCCTTTATGGAAGGGTTGATAGGTACTGAGGAGTGTTGTCCTGAGAATTCTGTTGCAGCTTGAATCTGTTTCTGCCGCATTTTTTGATGTTTTGCAGTTACTTAATTTGGAATAAAAACACATTTTTACTTGAAGAACCGAAACAAAGAAGACATTATTTTGTTTGCCTGGCTGTTTTATGTATGCATGTATTTATTTATTACTGAAATTTGATACCTCCATTTTTCCAACATCTTTTGCTTAGAAGTGCACACGCCTCGACGGCGCAATTGCAGTTGTACTGCAGAGCAGTGGTGTGTGAAGGACTTGCTCAGAGTCCCTGCACAGTAACTCCCGGACGAGGGTCGAACCCGCTCACTCAGCGCACACTGAACGTTACGGGCTAACTGCTCGCCCACTGTGCCACACCACGTATGTTGCTGTCTGACTTTCCATCTGTCTGCCTCTGTTCTCCGTAATACTCTTATGTTGATGTATTATCAACCCCTTGTGAGTTTGTTAGCATGTCTCCAGATCCCTTGTTGGCTACTTTTATCTTCAATTCACTGAAGATGCAATGTTTGTTCATGCGATGTTTGTTCATGTGATGGTTGTTCATGCGATGTTTGTTCATGTGATGGTTGTTCATGCGATGTTTGTTCATGTGATGGTTGTTCATGCGATGTTTGTTCATGTGATGGTTGTTCATGCGATGTTTGTTCATGTGATGGTTGTTCATGCGATGTTTGTTCACGTGATGCTTGTTCATGTGATGTTTGTTCATGCGAGGTTCGTCTGATTGGTTCATAGATCAAACAAAAGTTTCTATGCTCTAAGTCAAAACACAGTAATTCAG
This sequence comes from Bimastos eiseni, assembly GCA_959347315.1. Lineage (NCBI taxonomy): Eukaryota > Metazoa > Annelida > Clitellata > Crassiclitellata > Lumbricidae > Bimastos > Bimastos eiseni. Next base: position 45,297,321 of record OY365808.1, on the reverse strand, counting down.
TTAATTTGTACAATATTAAAATTAAATAGCACTCACACACACGCAGTTCTGGTTTGCGTGATGTCCGTTTTTCACTCACAACATAAGAAAATTACTAACGCAGAGGTGGCAGAGCTTAAAGCTTTTGCAAACCTAAAACCTAAGCCCACACGACGAATTTATGACCGACTAGGAAATCAAACGGACATTTTAGATTATTAGCCTTAGCCTTAGGTGGCGAATCTGAAATCAATGCAAATCCTTATGTAAGAGGTAGAACTGTCTGTACCGGATGTGAGATGGTGTATATCTGTGGGTGTAAATCTGGTTGAATTTAACCACTGCATAAAAACTAATTCAAGTGAACGGGATTCGTAGAGATCGATTTTGTGGCTCAATGTGGCCGCTGAGTTCGATGTACATCATCGACGGCGTACGTAGTTCCGGTTGAATGCTGCTAAGGAGTCGATCGACCGACACAGGGTCAGAGTTCAGCTCAGAGTCTTAACCGATACATAAGATAATCCTAAGAAGCGTCTGTAAGGCGAGAATAGGTCATAGGTTAGACGAAACAGATCCAAGCACACAACCGAGATAAACTAGACGTAAAAATGCAGCATACACTAGGACGGACGGAACCGTACAATCAGGAGGTGCAATAGAAGGGGATAATAGGTCAATAAGATAATGGAGTGGGATATATGGTGCCTATGAGTAGGCAAGGATAGTAGCGAGGAAGTTGATAAAGGAGAGGAGGGGAGAGGGAAACGGAGTTAAGACGAGCACAGGATTAAGAATTGAGAACGTGGCATCGAAGCAGAAGAAGGTTGCCAGTGGAAGGAACGTCGCTTAAGTTGTCGGTCAACGATGGGAATTAGGGAGAGGACGAATCGGATCCAGTTTCCCTCTTGTCTCAATCACTTGTAATAGTTTATTTTGAGAGGGTGGCAGTCTGTAGGCAGAGCGAGAGACGGACAGAGAGAAACAGACAGACAGACAAACAGAGAGAGCAGAAGAGACGGTGGTATCGATCAGTCTCCTCTCTAAAGCGATGGCCAATACGACGCCTCCAGTGACCCTTCTATGACGACGAATTCGATGACTCTTGAGTCACTCTTCTATGACGCTGTCGACACAGCAGCGCCACGCTGCGGCATCTCGTTGAACTTGAGCGCCACGGTCGTCTCCTGAGCGCGTCTAAAACAACATCAGTCGCTCTTAAATCACATAGACCTTGTTGTTGTTGCTGCTGCTGCTGCTGATTGAGTCACGTGATTAGTGGTCTGGAGAAGCGACATCTGACGACATCACATGTCGTCTGTCGGCCGAATAAACCAACACCGATTAATCTGCCTTCGACCGACGCTTAATAATGATGACCCAGCTGGGCCATAGACATGTCCGTCTGTCTGTCTATATGTGATGGCTCTATATAAATCTCCCAATAGATGCTGTTCTTTTACTGATTGTTATATGGAAACAGAGATTCATTCATATATAATACACGATTCTGACGACGTCAAATATTCATTCCATTCGCTCGTTCTTTGTAAATGCATTTCTGCCACTATAATGATTATGTATGAGCGGGCATCTACTGTTTTGAGATCCATGACAAGCGCTCCATAAAATGTCGTTTTATATCTTGCAATGGCCTATGAATGTCTGTAGACCTATGTATGTGCAATGGCGCAACCACGGTCTACAAGTTGGAGGCCTATTAAGCCATCTACTTGAGGAATTGCGAGAATTATGAGATGTTTAAAAGCGAGATGAAGTAATTTAAAGTTCTAGAGTGAAATTATACATACAGCACGGTCAGCACCTTTCTGCACTGAATTCTGGCCATGGCGACTTGAATCAGAAATATGTTTTTGTCTATGTCTGGTATTCTTGTAGTTTAAAGTTTCTCGATGTGTCAGATGCGATCATTTCAGTTCCAGGCTCAACTTACTTTCGAAGACTACTTTGAGTGCAACCATTCTCCAATGCAGATGAGCATTATAAAAAAATTAAGCTATGTTGCACCCTAGGTGCTGCAGTTGTCAGCATTTGATTTCCATGCAGGCTCATGTGGTTTAGTTGTGCCTGAGAATCATGTATCGTAACTTTTCCAACTGACGTCAGTATACGTTGCCGTTGTAACAGTTGTATAGCAGTATAGCTATAGGCCTAATCACAACTGTTCTCTTCTTAAACTGTTGGAATTGTATAGGTCTACGTGGTTTGTTAGAATGTCATTTCTGTCAATATTTCAAAGCCTATTGAAAAATTTATCAGCAATCGATGGCAAAGTTCAAATTTGTAGGGACGGCCCTAACCTGCTTAAAACTTGGGGGAACGCGTCCATGGAGTGATTTTTATAGGGTGGTGGTTGCGCCTTTGTGCACGTTTTTATATCGCAATCGTAATCGAAAACTCTTGAGATTTCTGCAGATCCACGAAGGCGAAGTCGCGGGAATCAGCTTATCACAGGCGCTCAAGCAAAAATAAAATCGATAGGCAAGGGGTCAAGGTCCATATAGTCAGGTAGGCACACGGTCAGGCGGATAAGGTCGTAATCGTGATCTCCAAATTTCTAAAGCGCCACTTTAAAGCTAAGCGCAGGCACCAGCTTATTCACGAGCGCTGCGTCAAATCGAAAGGGTTGTCCAAAGGATAGTCCGTGGGCGGTCAGAGCTCGGTTTCCAGGAGGTCAGCAGGGAGGCAGAGTAGCTGTTATGGAGGGTGTCGCTTTGGTCGAGGATTTACAGGTGGGATGTCAAGTAGTGAGTCTGGGTAAGAGTTCTTGAAAGTTTAGAATGGAAAGCCCGGGGTGTGATGGACAGAGGCGATAGGGACAGATGATGCTGCATGACGGGCAATGACGGTGAAGGAATCGAGAAGGCACGAAATTCAGAAGGTAGGTCGTTCCAGAGACGGGGTGCGGCGTTGGATATTGCGCGGTTGGAGTACTTGAGATGAGATGTAATCGGGGGTCGAGTGAGGGTGAGGCAAGATGACGATCGGGTAGAGCGGGTTGGCTAGATGGTGAAGGTGGTGATGGTCAATATTGGAGTTGTAAGTTTGTGATAAGATTTTGAAGTGAATGCGCTCTGGAATTTTTACGCAGTGAAGTGATTTGAGGATTTGAGTGATGTGATGATGCTTGCTTGGGTGTTCTGGTCGATGGTGCTTAGAGTTGAAACGGCGAGAAAGAGGGCGAAGAGGAGGAATCAGGATAGCACTGCAGTAGGATAATTTGTGAAAAGGGATTTGTGGAAAAGCAGTGTTTTAAGTTTTGAGTGAAAGACCTGTGGGGAGAGATAGCAAGAGGTGAGGTTTGATTTGTTCTTAGGATGGATCAGATAGTTGTCTTAATACTAAGGGCAGTTTGATCCAAAGAGGCGGGACAGCAACGGATATGGAGCGATAACGTGACGGAAGGGTGGAGTAATGTTAGGACGGAAGAAGAACGGGTTGAATGAAATGATTAGACCGTGAACAACTAACGGATACTTGTGGGCTGTGAGGATTTGAGTGGGTTTTAGGCGAGTGATATGACTTTATAATCAATCATTAAGATATTTTGAGGCAGTGGACTGATTTGAGGGCAGGAGTGATATGGTGGTGCTTTGGGGTCTTGGTGACAGCACGGGCGAGAGCATTCTGAATGGCTTGAAGTGGTTTATTTGCGAGATGTCCAAAGCTGTTCACGTTCAGGAAAGCGAATTGTAGGATTTCATTTTAGAATGGCTCTCTCTCTCTCTCTCTCTTTCTTTCTCTCTCTCTCTCTCTCTCTCTCTCACACACACACACACACACACACACACACACACACACACACACACCCTATAATTCATTTGAAGCGCGTGGTCTAAACGCCGCATTGTGTATACTTGTCTTGTATCGATGATATATGCATGTGTGCATGGATGCTGGTATTTATGGATTTTCGTAAGCATTGTATCTTTGTGCTTCTATCATTTGTATTGAAAATAACACCTCTGAGTTGTTGCACAATTGGTCGTTGATGAAAGAACGAAGCTCAATGTAGGGTGGATGTTGACTATTCTCATGAAGCGGCTGCCTACGTTCGTCCCTTCATTATGACGATGAGAGGCCTTCGCCAAACATGCGGTGACAGACACGCCAGGACACAGAGCAGGACAGGCAGACAGGTAGGCAGACAGGCTGAGTCATCCAGGGTCGCCTACGCTCAACTGTCTGGCGTGTAACAAATGCTCAGACTGACAAGTATAGACTGACAAGTATATAAAGGCAGACACGCAGACAGGCAAGCAGACGGACAAATGCTAAGGCAACGATAACAAAAGGACATGAGGACGAAAAAACACAAACCTACATGTACAGGTTGGTCTAGTGATGATAAGAGCAGACAGAGGCATAGAACAAAGATGCAATCACAGATACACTCACATATACACCTACACTCACCCACGCACACACACACACACACACACACAAATCGAGCCTGAATAATTACAGACACGCCAATATTAGGATAGATATATGTGCACAACCCAACAGAATTTATAGTTGTTTTCGCTTTGCTTTTGGATGCTTTAGATTTTATGCAGGATAACTAAGACCGGACTAAAATAATTCTTCTAGACATCGTACAATGTATATAACCCATCCTCGTTGGCAGCAAATCCTCATGTGGCTAATCCTCTTTTGGCTAATCCTCTTTTGGCTAATCCTCTTTTGGCTAATCCTCTTTTGGCTAATCCTCTTTTGGCTAATCCTCTTAGTATGGCTAGTCCTCATAATAAGTCATAACTCATAATATAACTAATCTTCGGTCAGCAAATTAATCAATCAATCAATCAATGTGAACTTAATTTAGCGCCCCTTCTACTCAGAGGCGATCCAAGTCTGACTTACTGGCTGCTGAAAAATACGGATTTCAATGAAGAGTAAAATGCAGGTGAAGAATTTCTAGGCAGGTGGCTCATATCATATAGCCAATAATAATGTTTAATTATATAATTATGATTAATTATAAATGCTCATATATATATATATAGCCAATCTTCATGCAATTAATCTTAATATATGATGAATCCTCATTACCACTCCTCATTATGATTAATTCTCATGAGAATCTGGAATCCTCATAATTATTCAACGTAAATAACCCTTCTAGAATTTATCTTAATCCAACGATCCCTGCGAGAACAAATTAATGTTCGGAGTGTCGTTTGATGCGACGTCTGTCAATTCCAGACGTAATAATTATTCTGGCATTTGGACAAAGCAGGAGGCACTCAACCCATATGATTACCTATTCTTAGCACTCAACCTCCCTCAACAAGAGCCATTCCACTCCAACGACAGACAAAGCAGAGACAGGCAGAAATTGCCATATCACTCTGCCTCTTGATTTCTTGGCACATGAACGCAACGACCTTCGTTTCAGTAGCAGCAGCAGAAACAGGCGTGTTTACATAAATATTAAATAAACCTCTGACATATATATATAAACCAACCAATATATATATATATATATAGTCTACATAATATATATTATGCACGCATGTCTTCATGCATGTACGTGTGAATGTATGCATGCTTGTATGTATTTATGTGTACACGGTGTACGAAAAAACGAGCCTCCAGAATTACTACAAGTATAATGATTTGTGAAATAATTATTTTGTATATTTTAATCAAGTTTGGAAAACTCTTCGGTTAAATTATTAGGAATCGCACATTTATCATTTATGATGTTGGTTGAAAACGTCCTCCGCCGGCCTATATAGTCCTGATCTTGGCATAAATATTTCATCATTAGTCCGTGTTTCTCACTGAACGCCATGCTGTAGACAAGTGACGTCATTATAGTGACGTCATTGTGAAATTCTTTACATGTACTGTGCATAGTTATAAAATTAAAAATATTTGTATTATTATAGTTGGGGAGTAAAGAACCATTAGTCTCAAAAACACTTTTAACATTTGGTATTTATTTCTCTAATGACTGTAGACTGTAGAGATTCGTGTTTTTTCTGTTCACAGTGTATACTCCAAATAATGAACTGCACCGAATCATCCGAATGCGTGATAATCCTTAAGACCACCCCTTCGTGCAGTTAAACTTTCATTCCAGCTAATTACTTCTAAGAATATAATCGGTGAAGTTCAGCTAGTAAGTATGCTTACAGTTGGTGACAGTCAGTCAGTGACACGCGATAATCATCTCTCTGCGAGTGGGTGAAGACCCCTAGGCCTAGATGAAAATCTCAGAAACGTGTGCCTATAAAACAAAGACTTCTAACATGCACACCTTGCGTCGTTAAATAAATTTATATCAGTCAATGCACACCTCATATTACGAACCATTTCGTCTTCAAATTTAGCAGGTATTGGAGCCAAAGCAATATGTCAACCAGCTAAAAATAGATGTTTTACAGGTTTAGTAACACTTAGCCCGGTTAGCGGACATGGACACATCCATGCACACGTACATATTGTGCATACAACCATGCATCATATGCACACACATACAAGCATGCATATATAATTTAGGCGAGCTTATGGTCTACACTGAGGGGACTTTTGTCCTAGTTGGGAGGGGCTTTTGTCCGGAGGGGTTTTTGTCCGGGGGGGGGGGGGCTTTTGTCTTACACTCCTTCGCCATATCGCTGTAGTTAGTGTCCCAAATCCCGTGTTATTGCGAGGGTGCGGTCCTTGACCAGTAGTTGAAAGTGTAGCAGCCCAAAATATGCACAAACCTAAGCTCTAGGTCTAACCTAACCTATAGGTTACCATTTCATTTTTACCCACCCTAGGTTACAAAATGTCTAAAATATGCACAAACCTTGGTCCATGGTTCAAACACCGACCTATAGGTTACCATAATATTGCAAATCCGACATAATTCATGCACAAACCTAGGCCCAAGGTCAAATCTTCTACCTATAGGTTACTACAATATTGCAAATCCGTCACAATTCATGCACAAACCTAAGCACTAGGTTAAATCCCTAGGAATTTCTAAAAGTTTTCGATGAGTCAGCAGTTTCGTCGAAACCTATAACCTTGGTTAAAACCACCACCTATACTCCCTATAAGTCAAAAGCCAAAAGAATTTTCTAAGTTTTCGACGAGTCAGCAGTTTCGATGATGAGTCATCACGTAACCACTAAATCTTCATTATTAATCCAAGAATTAAACGATTCAGGGTAACCCAACCACTTCACTAGCGATTTCTTCCCATGTTTCCTAACAATCTTTTCGATTCTAAATGTTTCTTGAGTACTTTTTTGTAGCTCCTGTTCGTAAAATGTATTGAATCTGGGATACTGTGAAAACTTCTTTCGTCCATCTAGGTGTGTACCTCTTTTAAAATATGTTCTTTTTCTTAGTTATTCTAACTTTATCACCGATTGAAAACCTAGGCACAATAGGTTCCGAAATCTCATCACCGTACAAATTCATAAAAACAACCTTCTCGTTCACTTTCATACTAGCTTTAACGGGCGTCATTTTAATAGAATTATGTCTTGTTTCATTATAATTACTAACCATATCGCCTAACACTTCGATATATCTCCTTGTTGAATTAGCTGTAAAGTACTTAAACATTTTCTCTCGCATAGTCCGGTTCCATCTCTCAACTACGCAGGATTTTTCTTCATTCTCAGTAGAGTACAACTCAACCAAATTCTTTACGTCTTTATTATAAAATTCTTTTCCTTTATCCACCCACACCTTACCCGGTTTTATACCGCTCTCTAATATTTTCAAGAAACCAAAAGCTGTAGATTGTCCACTCTTATCATATAACGGCACGATCCACCCGTACTTGGAATACACATCTATGACGGTTAATAGATATTTCACGCCATCGTTATCTTTAGCGAATGCCTGCATATTGACTAAATCAGCAGCCCAAATTTCATCTATTCCACCAGCAAAGACCTTCCTTTTTCTAAAATGCCTTACTACAAGTTTATGCAATTCATTCGCTAATTGATTGGTCCATTTCAGACCGGGTTGTAATTTTAAGCTTTTTCTAAACCTAACCCGAGACTAGCTTTAGCAGATAATATAGGTTTGACTATAGCCCTCTCTATTCTCTCCCGTAAGCTAGGATTAGGTATATTATTCAATTCATTAATCATTGCTCTGTCGGCGATATTCCTAGAACCGTATTCGCGTGCTGGTTGTAGGCTAAGTCATGATAATATGCAGCGTTATCGACTCTATCAACGGGTTTCGACCAATCTTTAGGAGTTCCATCAGGATTCAATCTCAAATCTATTCTAGTTCCTGGTCCTGTAAACTGATGTCCGGGCAAGTGCATCTAACTTGAAAATTTGACCCACGGTAATTTAATACCGCTAGTTACTGAATTTAGAGACCCAACAAAATCCCCATCTTCTACAGCTCTCACGAATTGAGTCTTTGTTTTTCCACAAACATCACACGTGCCTCTAATCATTGACCTTCCATTCTTCGTTATAACATTTTGAATATTTTTGGTTTCAGTATGAGTTTTACACTTTACGCAATACATTTTAAATACAATTAGACACATTTAAAATGGAAGTAAAAAAAAATTATCGTGGAATTACAAATTATCTAAGAGATTCAATAACCCTCTTTTACCTAGAAGTATAAGAAGGTTAATCGTAGGAAAGTCTGGATGCGGTAACACGACTTTATTGTTGAACCTGCTTCTAAGACCCGGATGGTTAGGTTACGACAATCTGCAAGAATTCGGAAGGTCTCTCTTTCAACCGGAGTATAAAATTCTGAAAAAAGCATTCGAGGAAAAAATGTCTGAAGAATCCATCGTCTGGTTATTTGATATTCGAGACGAGATCATGAGAAAAAATCTTTCACCAGCATTTGTCGTTGAGGAAATGGCAAAACAATTGGTTAAAAAATCTGATATTTCTTCCCAGTTCTTTGAATCAGCAGAAGACGTGCCACACCCGAGTGACTTGAACCGTGACAAGAAGAACCTGATGATTTTCTACGACTTACAGTTAGAAAAGCAGAATATATGCGAGACTTATTACGTCCGAGGGAGGCATAGCAACGTCGACTGTTTCTATCTAGCACAGAATTATTTCATACTACCGAGACAGACAATTAGAGAGAATGCAAACTTTATCTGTTTGTTTCCCCAAGACTTGAAAAATATTGATCACATCTACAATGACCACGTCAGCACAGACATGTCTAAGGATGGGTTTAAGAAACTATGTCAAAGAGCCTAGAAGCAACCTCACGGCTTTGTAGTGGTAGATCACTCTAGTAATAAGAATAACGGAAAGTATAGATGCGGTTTTGATGAATTCTACATTCCATTATAAATAAATCTTTGCTAATTTAAAAATGGAATCGATTCTACAAAAGATTGCAGACAACACCGAAAGGACTACTCGTTACACGGAGCCAAAGTCATTGTTTTACATATTATTAAGTGACAAGACTTCGCAAATAAGGACGCGGTTCAATCCGCTGATACAGTTTGATAAAGATAAAAAGCATGAAATGGTTCTTGTCAATCTGGAAACATATTTTTCATTCCCAAATATCGACGCGACTAACAATAGCTTTTCGTATTCGCCGAATCGTGGAGGTATGTGGGCTACTATAACCATCCCTGAAGGCTGTTATGAAATTGCAGACATTAACAAATACGTGCAGAGAAGCATGAAAGAAACGGAGCATTATGATATGGTTAACGAAGCCTACAATATTAAGATAGAAGCAAACAGCAAAACGTTGAAGACAGTTTTGCGCATAGTTGATTTTTATGCGTATAACTCTATCGGAAAAGTCCTCGGTTTCAATAGGTGGCGATATACCAAGGGATATCAAGAATTAAATTTATATAGAAGATATAATGAGTGTTACTAATCTGAGAGTAACGAGCGATATCATCGGAGCATCCTATAGCAATGGAATTACAGATAACATTATCTATTCCTTCTTCCCGAATGTAGGACCAGGCTATAAGATAATTGAAACGCCGAGAAATTTGATCTATCTTCCAATCACTCTATCCACGATTTCGACGATGGAAACGACTCTCACCGATCAGAATGGTAAACTAATTAATCTGCGCGGTGAGTAATTATCGACATGGTTTCATATTAGAGAAGCTTAAAATTTTTTGTAGTTTTTTATAAAATGAGTCGACACACGAACGTCAAAGTCAATATTTCAGAAGGACAAAAAAGATAAAATTAAAAGATCGCTACAAGCGGGAATAGGTGTTAGTATTGGATTAAAGCACAACGATTTAAACGGAGAGCATGTGTTAGCTCTTACCCAAGCACAACTCAATAAACTAGCTAAAGCGTATCAGGATGGGAAAGGCGTGACTATAAAAATGAGTAAAACACAATTGATCCATAACGCCAAAGTCGAAGGCGACTTTATCGGCGAAGTTTTACCTTTTCTTGCAACTGCTGGCAAATTTCTACTCTCTAGCGTATTACCGAGCTTAGCAACGGGTGCATTAACTGGAATAGGTGCGGCGGCTGGTTCTAAAGTCATTGATAAAGTCACCGGAACGGGTGGGGCTATATATGTCAATAATCGAGGTAAAAACTACAAGATAGTGCAACAAGGGCAGGGTCTATACGTGAAGTCATACCAAGGATCTGGATTAAACGGCGTAGGAAAAGGTCTGTATCTGAAAAGAGGTAATGGGTTTATGAATGGGGAAGGACTTATCTTAGGACCAGATTCACCATTTAAAAACTTCCGCTTCTAGGATTGTTACGTTAAAAAATATTGTTTATATCTAAAATGTCTCTATTTCCAATTCATAAAATGGGGTGGACGAAATCCAAAACTGAAAAATCTGCGAGAACACAACCGAGATCCGTCGCGTGGAAGGCGTGTGAAGGTATGTGGGACGTCAAGTATAGGCCGCAAAGACAAATGGGTGGTTTAAGATGGGAGTTTTTGCCCAAGAAGCGATAACTATTCATTCACAAGAGACGGTTGTTTTACCGTTAGACTTGGGTGTCCGAATGACGAAAGGATCGTGCAAAATTTCGCTCCATCCGGAATTTATAGAAGCGGGGTGTAGCCTGCTAAGCATTACCGTTACTGGATTCGCGGAAGAAATTTTACTCGATATTAAGAATTTTAGAGATCTTGGGACTGTCACCATAAACGAAGGAGACTCGTTATGTTTATGTGGACTACCGCGTCAAAGAATAAAAGTTGAATTCCATTTTAAAAATATTCTTAGATATTATAAAATGGAATTGAACAAACCAAACACCTATCGCCTTCAGAAAATCTCTGAAATTCAACAGGAAATCTTACGAGAACACGAAGAGAGAGAAATAATCTGTAAAAAATATCAAAAGGGTGTTAAAGTTGTTGAAGCGTTGGGAGGTTTGTTAACCCTTACATCTTCGGGACTCAGCGTATTAGGTGTAACTTTTCTAAGTTCCGTCGTAGCCACACCCGCCGCTACTATCGTGGTATCTTTATCCGCTGGAGCTGGAGCACTATCTCTGATATCCACCCAAGTCCGCCGAATATTATCGCTGTGACAAGAAAAACATGCAAAGATCAGGACTATAGCTGAAGGGAAACTCAATTCGATCAGCGACCTTGTTTCAAAGCCCTAGATGATAATAATATCTCAGACTTGGAATATTCTGTTATTCTAAGTGAATTCGAGAAATTTAACCAGTTGAAGGAAGAGGTTAGGAGTAAAATCAATCTCAACATAGATGAAGCGACGAAACACTTAGGAAAAACGAATTGAATATAAAGTGAACGTTTATTTACGTTTTACGTTTTAACGTTTTTACGTTTAAATATTATGTTTCCAACTTTAAAATGTCGTTTATAAAAATTCAGGACCCAGCCAAACGAGACTTTATCGTTGAGAATTTTCTCAAGATTAAGCTAAATATTAGACAAGACTCGTTTTCTGAGAAATTAGGGGACATTGTACTTCAGCGGGAATTGATAAAACCCATAATCGACTCGCAGTCTGGACTATCTAAAAAATTAAGCGCGATTGAGGAAAGCACTACGGCGACTTCTACAGCTCTTCGAGCATTGCCGGCATCGCTATCGACATCGTTGAAAGCGATTCAATTCCCACAATATCCCTCAAAAGACGTGTTTCCGGGCGATCCCGTTTCAGATATTAGAACCTTAGAATTGGGTTATATTGCCACAAAATATTTAAAAGAATACGCTGCAAATAAAAAGTTGACGGACACTACCTTCGGAATACACTCTAGAGATGAAGGTTTTTTCATCGGAAACTATCCAATTTCAATCGAAGGAGACGATATATCTATTGGTAATAACACCTACAAGGGAACTCCTGGGCTATGGGAATTGATGACGATGAAGGAACCAAACGAGTCGATATACAGTCAAAACGATCTGGACGTGTACTTGAAAATTCTTGAATCGACGGGCGCCTTGTATGTACCTAACCATCCGAACAAGCCCAAATCGTCTAGAGGCCTAAAATATAATAAAATCATTAAGCCATTGCTCTCGATGCGGAAAGGGAGGCTCTCAACGGGCGAAGGGGTTGTAGTTCTTCCACAAGGCCCCGATGCGCTAATGGATATGTTGGAACTACGAATGGCTGGCTTCATAGCGGGAAATACTGGATTAAGAAACGAGATAGTCGGTATCTGCGATGAATTACTTAGGCAAAATGTGATAAATGTGTTATGCTATAAAAATTTAATGATTCAATTATAAAATGATTGTCATAACTAAGAGAAGATTTGCTAAAAGATACGTCGTAGGAGGCGCTGGAATATTTGACACGATATCAGGATTTTTAAAAAGAATGTTATCCTCGAATGCGGCGAGACAGGTAGCAACAACCGCATTAAGTGCTGGGAAAGACACTGCAACAGAGATAGGAAAAAAGGCCATAGATGTTGGTAAGACCGTTGCTATTAATGCTGGAAAGCGATTGGTTGATAAAACAGCGGCAAAAATATTTACACCACAACCGCCTGTACTTAGCCAACGGAGCGAGGATTTGCTAAAGGGGTTAATAACTCCCCATGGAAATACAACACTTAGTCAAAAGAGTAAGGAAACGTTACAGAATTTAATTTAACCGAATATTTTTAATATTTGTAGCCAGAATTTAATATTTAATATATTTAATATAACTCTTCGGCGAATATAAATAATTTACTGTCTGGTAACGGCGGTGCCATATCGATCCGAGATGTGGTGCGTGGATCTGGAATGAAATTTGCTTAAAATAAAACCTTGTTGTATTAAAAAATGCAGTCAGATATTCTAAGATTTACTGAAAATACTATTACAGACGAGGGAATTGAAAGATATGAATTTCATGAATATGAACCAGTGGCGGGGGCGAATCTTAACACTGGAAAAATTCGCATAAATATCGAACTTCAAGGTATCTTCAGCCATCCCTCCGAGTCATACCTGCTATTTGAAGGTAAACTGACTAAAGAGGATGGAACCTTTTACGTTGATGTCGACGCTGAAGCTTTGGCCATCAACGGCCTCATGCATCTGTTCAGTGAAATGTCGTATTCCTTATCGAATCAAGAAATAGAAAGCGTGTTTCATTCCGGCCAAGCCACAACTATGCTGGGCTTGCTGAAATATCCCAACGACTCTGCTCTTGCTGGTCTTTGAACGCATTGAAGGCTTTGTTATTTTGAAATTCAGAAGTGGCGCTCGCTTCAAAACCATAATTACTAGTATTCAAAGTTAATCTAGGAACGTAAACGTAACTGACGTGACATTTTCTTCAGAGTGTGATATCAGTAAGAGTAGGGATCCACTGTAACAACCCAATACTCGTCCATTCCGCCCCATCGCTCGTGTATATAATATGAAATCGCCAGTAAACGTAATTAGACGATGCTGGAAATGTAAATTTGTTCAAAACTCCTGCATCGAGGACATCCGTTTTAGGACTTAGAATATCTGTAAATATTATTCCATCATTACTCGCTTGAACTTTCCATCTAGTAATACGTGTGTTTAATACTGTGCTAGCAATGATGTAGAAACCCGACATAAACAAAGGAACGGGATATTTAATCTGTCACCAAGCATCAGTTACTGCATCGGCTATCCAACATTCGGGGGCATGACAAGCATTTTGAAGCGCATTCCACGGTTCAAAGTTATACCCAGCCGCTATGCGATATTCGCTAGCACTAGCTTCGTAAGTAAAACCGTTTATCGTCGTTACATTCGAGGTCATGGTAGGTGCTGCAGTCACGTATAGTCTCGCGTTATCAGTGTTATTCGTTTTCATTTGGCTGACTAGAGTTTCGACTTGACCAAAATTCGCGGCCTGGCTGGCTAAGAGTGGTGGATGAATGTCAGTCGGTAGACCTTTTATCATATTACCATTCATATTTAAATCACCATCCATATCGTTCGTTCCATCTCGTTTTAGAAAGATATTACTCGCTTGGGATAGGTTTGTGCATGAATTGTGACGGATTTGCAATATTGTGGCAACCTATAGGTAAAATATTTGACCTAGGACCCAGGTTTGTGCATGAATTATGTCAGATTTGCAGTATTGTGGTAACCTATAGGTCGGTGTTTGAACCATGGACCTAGGTTTGTGCATATTTTATACATTTTGTAACCTAGGGTAGGTTAAGAATGAAATGGTAACCTATAGGTTAGCGTTTGACCTAGAGCTTAGGTTTGTGCATATTTTGGGCCAGACTGCTACACTTTCAACTACTTTCACCATATGAATGCAAAGCGTGGTTATCGTCCAGAATTTAACCCTTACCCCTCTAATTATTATATCAAACTGTGAGCGGCTGCAGGAGTGGTAAGGATTAAGTGTGAATAAATTTCGACAGACCTTGTTAAGTCATCAATGTCGACGAGTACTGAGTCCTGTTCCATGTGCAGTTCATCCCTCTCCACCAGGAGTCTCATCAGCTCCTCGTTTAACTCTACAGTCCAACAAAACCAACGTTAACATTCACCCATTCAAACACGTAGGCCCTATCTCATCCGACCATTTCATTTGAAAATTAACAAGAACGAAGCCAGACTATATAGAAGCTATAAAAATTAGTATTTATCTCGACGGAGTTGTAGCTAGATCGAAGAACGCCTATAAGCCTACATCTACATTTATTACAGTTCAGTGCCCATCCAAAAGCATCATGTGGGGATGGGCTAATCCAACGCACGCATTAACAGAGAACCAGTATATTCTAAACCTGAAGCCACGAAGAAGAAACGCAAGGGCTTGCACAGGATTATGCATTTGGTTCCAGAAGGCATCGTCATAAAAAAATTTATCATTATAAGACGTTGGTCAACGAAGTGCCTAGACGTCGGTATGCGTCAATTGATCCCCCGTCAGTTGATCCCTCGTCAAAAAAATTGATCCACGTCAATTGATCCCACGTCAAATTGATCCCCTCCCTATTCGTTCTAAATGAATCTCTAGGCTGCGCGTCACAGACTTGTAGCTGAGACCGTTAGTAAACAAAAGATTGATGTTACAGATTTGGAAAATAACAAAGCATTGCCCAGGGTTCATGTCACTCGTCCAGGTTTCGTGTCATTCGTCCATTACCGCGCTGTAAACGCTTACGACCGGTTGGAGATTCTGTTATATCTCCGAACAATGGCTCATTTATCCCATGCATAAACACTTATGCTTACGACTTTGTGCTCATAAATTAATCATATTATGACTCTCAATTACACTTTTGTAATTTCTTATCATTTTAACATTTCGTGCTCTTTTACATCGTTCTTTCAGTAAATGGAGAAGGTCGCAAGTGGAACATGAATGCTGTATCAATTTGGGCTGGGTTCAATAGGCAGGGGATCAATTGACAACGGGACCAATTGACGGGGGATCAACTGACGGGGATCAAAAGACGTAGAACCCTAGACTCCACCTAAAACGCGCTTGAGACACACTCCCATACTGGGCCATACATGCGTCATACATGGCCTATAATATTAGGCCCCTATAGGCCTATGTATCTATGTGTGCGTATATATGAGAACACTTTATATTGCGCATTTTAAATGACTCACAAAGGCGTTCTAGTAACTCGCGAAAAACATACATGCAAACACCTGACATAACGAATATTAAGTAATGTAATGTCCTCGTTTAATGACAAACTTACAAACTGCATGATGATTACAAGTGCGAAATGAACGGATTATGAATTGGGATTGAAAATCATGTTTCAGAGGTGAAAATCCCAAATTTTAGCCACTCAGTCTCAGTTACCGAGTCACCGTCCCTGTATATCATAGGCCTACTCAATTTACAGAATGGGATGCCCTTATCCTGCCACACTGAGGCCTAATTCGTCACGTTCACAAAGGAAACTGCAGCGGGTTTGGCTATTTATTAGAATCGTCAAATTAATGTTCACAACGAGAATGAGTGCAAGCCTACAAGGCCTTTTGTGTACACTGTTAATCCATAGGGATTCACAACGTACCTTTGAGAATAGTAATCATTATTCATAGTTTCAGAAGCATGGAGAATAATTATACAATACAGCGGTCCTGTCTTTGTCTGTTTAAGTGTAATGACTCGATTGCGTCTATTGCAGAGCCACCGCCAGACCCCACCCCACTCCACAAGACCCCCCATCCCACTCCACCAGACCCCCACCCCACACCACCAGACCTCCCACCCCATTCTCCGCATCCACACCAAACACATGGAAGTTTGTTAGACGGTCTCTGTACGACCATAAATTCTGCAATTGATGGGATTGTCATTATAATATTGCATCTGGATATTTCATACCCATCAATGCACGCTCCAAATGCTTTGCACGAGAAGGGGGCCGAGGGAGAGGGGTTAATGCATTTTTTTATATGTCTGGAATATTCCAGTTGTTATGATGTTATTGAAGTTGAGTGGTCGTTTCCATTAGAACGTCGATCGTTTGGTATAGTTGAGTTATATTGGAGACAGTGTCGGTCTGCCTGCCTGCCTGCCTGTTTGTCCGTCCGTCTGTCTGTCCGTCCGTCTGTCTGTCTGCCTGCCTCTCTGTCTGTCGGTTTCTGCTGCGAATGTGATGTCTCAGCATCGATATCCAACAATTTCAGCTTCAGTCGTTCGGCTTTGTGCGATATTGCATTTTAGTGCCGTGCCATGAGGGCGGGCCACTCTGTGTGGGCTGCGAGTTATGGCCGCTGTTTAGGCCTCATAATCCCATTGCTAGGCACAGCAAACGTCCAAAACATCTGGCAATTGGCCAATGTGTTTGGTAACAGCTTCACTGGGTATTCGTTTGGAATGGTCGCTTGTACTGCTGTGCTGTATTGAGAGTCTTAGACTCTCCGCTTTGACGATGAGGTGATGGACACTGGGGGGGAGGGTGGACATTGGTGGTGGACACTGGTGGCCATCAAAGCAAGCATTCGTATACTGTGTGGGCCAAATATGATCTTACATTCAGTGACTTCGTTTAATGAACCTTCACTGCACTTTCAACAATTTGAAATTGCTTAATTTCGTATCTATTGACATCACTACAATAGGAAAGGACAAGATAAATGGAGCATCAAGCGCCTCTCAAAGCCTCTGTTTTCTTAGCATAGACCTACCAACTACAACTGAACCGTCTTTGCTTTCTATAGAGCGAGCCCATGTTTAGCTATGCATCGTACAGGAACATGACAACCACGGAGTCCTTGGCAGATTATCAATGATTCCTTGGCAGATTATGTACATCAGCTCCGCAGTGCTGGAGAATTTAATGATGAACTTTTCACACATTTTGTAACTGACCGCGGTTCGACATTAATACACATTAAAAGTATATATACAGGGTGGGCTGAAAAAAAGGTATTTCGGCCAAAAATAGGAAATATTAAATTAAATTTTACACGCTGAAAGACAATTCATATTTGCATATAATAATCGCCAAAACTTACTCAAATATTTCAAGCAGAACAAAAGTTATATCACCTTTAATGAGTGCAACCACTGATTTGTGATGGTCAAAAAACATTTAACGCCACAAAAGTTATAAAAAACGAAGTTATGAAGTCACATTTCAAGTAGTTGTAATAAAACACACTTTGTAGTTATTATCATTGAGAAAGAAACTGGAAATTATCGCATACGGAAGTAACTTTGACGTCAAGCAGTCGATTAAATTGGTGAATAAAAATGTTTTTGCGATAAATTAATTTTATGATAGCATTTGTAACAAAATAAACATGGGAAAGGTGTCCGTGGCAGATAAAATGCGTATACAGACACTTCATGTATCATGAGCATGATCTTGGGGCCAAAGCTGTAATCAAAGCTCACTCTGAAATCACTGGAGCTGAGCACTTGTAAAAATATGCGGACGCATTGATGAGAGGGTTGCGCGGTGGAACGTCTTGAGGGCAGCGGAAGGCAGAAAAATCTATCGGCAACCGAACAAATATTGAGCATGTTGACGAACTTATTTGCTCGCAGAATATCAACATCAGAAATCATCTTAGTACTCGGAAAATTTCAGCAGAGTTGAACATCAGCCGCAAGTCTGTTAGAAGATTTGCCAAAGAAGATCTGAATCTCGCCGCTTTTCGTCGTGTCCCTAGGCAAATTATCACCGATGCAATGGCCCCCAACCAGGTCAACAAAACTTGTCAAATAGACTCGGAATATGTGTGGCTACTGGTGGTAGACACAGGTTGTGAACAACATGATGTTTGTTTTATTACAATTACTTGAGATGTGACCTCATAAAATCGTTTTTATAACTTTTGCTGCGTAAAATTTTTTGACTATAAATAAAATCAATGGTTGCACTTACTAAAAGTGATATAACTTTTGTTCTGTGGGAAATATTTGAGCCTAGTTTGGCGGCTATATGTAAATATGAATTAGCTTAGCGCCTATAAAATTTCATTTACTAATCTCTACGTTTGGCCGAAATATTAGCAATAAACCTGAGGTATTACTTTTTATTGGCCCACCCTATATATTACATGTGCATGTATATATATATATATAATACATAGGCCTATATAATATTATATACAAGAGAGACGGAGAGCGGTAGATGGCAGTTATCGATGCATACAAGATTGTGGTTCCTGATAAAAATGGTCATGGTGGAATGGGAGACGACCTCCTCTATTTATCACGCTGTATTGAAAACGATAGCAATAGATGAACCAACGAAGTCAATGAGACTCCTGAGTCTACTATGCGGGGAGTGTCACGGTCGACAGAAAAGCGAACGTGGATCGTCTTCGGTCGTCCACCAGTCAGATCCCCTACTCAAGGAGTCTATAGCTACACCAGGTCAGCGGATAGGATTTTGAAACATACAGGCAATGCATATAACAGTACCGGAAGCTGGAAGATATATCGCCAATGAGATGAATGTTGAAGCAGGGTCACAAAATTAATATTGAGGATGGTTGAGGGTTACATGCTGGTATGATTTATACAAGTAGATGAACCAGGTTACGCCTACATAAATCAACTGTAAAAACAAGAAAAGAAAATGACGATTCTATAAATTACCCGAAGCAAGTTTGCATTGTTCATGAGTTCACTCAATTACTGAACTGCTAGAGATGGCAAACTACTAATGGACTGATCACGTCACAAACCCTACTACATTAATTGTTCCTACTATTCATAGGCAGTGGATGGAAAGACCTGTCGGCACTCTGCAGAAGCAAAGCATAGGCGGAAAATGCATCTTCATTTGGCGATAATGTGGTTTATTAGGTGGCATGTCTGGATATGAGAATGCAAGTTATAAAGTAATTCACCATCTATAAAAAGCTGGTCAAATCTGACAATGTTCTAAGACTGTAGGTCATTAAATGACTTCTTCCTGAGAACGAACATGTAGGTCATAAAGTGACTTATTTCTGAGAACGCAGATAATTAATCATCTTCTATCCGAGAAAGCGGTGGCAGGTCATTATGTAACTTACAAGCGTAGGTCAAAAATGACTGCATTTGAGTATTATATCCGAGAAAGCAGGTCACAAAATGGGTCACCTTCAATCTGACAAAGGAAATCATTTGCGACCAGTTGAACTTCGGCCAAATTCATTCTGTCCATTCGCTTTGTGAGTTGAATCGAGCCACTGATGTTCCTCCGATTCACAATTTCCAGCTGTTCGTTCAACAGAAATACTTCACAGAACCATCTGGCTCAGAATCTTACTGCTACGCACAATTTGCAAAACAACTTTTAGTTTCGTATGTATGTATGTATGTATGTATGTATGTATGTATGTATGTATGTATGTATGTATGTATGTATGTATGTATGTATGTATGTATGTATGTATGTATGTATGTATGTATGTATGTATGTATGTATGTATGTATGTATGTATGTATGTATGTATGTATGTATGTATGTATGTATGTATGTATGTATGTATGTATGTATGTATGTATGTATGTATGTATGTGTATATATACATACTTCCACCACTGCTTTCACTACTAATACCAATATATATGATATATATATATATTGGTATGAGTATATATATATTGGTATGAGTATATATATATATTGGTATGAGAAGGGAAGGCACTGGTGGAAGCAGCAATGGAAGTAGTTGTGATAGTCATAGCAGCACGATTATACATTGTGGTGCTGTGGCGTTTCATGAGACTGGCCATCTGCTGACTGAGTGGACATTGTGCTTAAGCCAATAGGACATGGTTGGTTGCAATTGACGTTGCATCCTTCATCAGTGTCATCATCCTCTTGCAACAACTCGAGAGGTGGTTTCGGATGACCAGAATCATTGACGTGCTATATGAATAATCAGATCAATGCCCGCGATGTACATGTTGAGAAATTGTCACACTAGGGGACCCCCTCCCTTTCTAGTCGGTCTTGTTCCCACGGTCAGCGCTCCTCGGTTTCCCCGATCGTGCACCCTCCCACTCAAGCTTTGCTCCTTCCCCTCGCTTTTCTGTCGTCAGCTCTTTTCTCAATGCTCTCTCTTTCTTACGCTTTATCTGTTGGCACTGCTCTTGTTTGCTCTTTCCTCCCTCGCTTTCTGTCGTCAACCTGCTCTTCGCCTGTCGGCGATGCCTTTGTGTGGCCGTTTTTGGTGGGAATTTGCTCCCTGAAATCTTCGCCAGGTGTTCTCTTTCCCAAGGTCGAGGGCGGTTTCAGCGCTATAAAAGAGGGCCTGGTTTTAGTCGAAAGAGAGTCCGAGGAAGACCGTCAGATGGAGCAGTCGAAGCACGGCCTGATCGAGCCGAAGAGAATAGTCCGATCTCCGCCAGCCGAGGGAACAGTTCGAATAAGTCCGACACAGCGACACGGGGTCTGCCGGTCAACAGTAGGCTTCCTGAAAAAGAACGGCAGTGGGGTTGTGAGGAGGTGGCCACTCGTTCGTTGAGAGGACGACCGACCAGGGCGAGATTTGGCGTCTGTTAAGAAATAACGGAAATATTGCGGAATTGTTGTGGTTAAGTCCTCTGCCGGACCGGAGAGGCCGAAATTCGCGCGTGACATCCTTGTAATAGTGACCCCCAGATTTCTCCACATTGGTACCAGAAGTGGAGTGAGCGTTGGGTCTATATCGATTCGCGACGACAAGATCTGATGGAGGACGAACAGAGCACCATAATCTACACCCTGCTGGACCTCGCCGATCCACCGACGAGTAGCTCTACGCATGCTGTTCGGAAACCGACTGCCGAGACGCCAGAAGCAGAAATTGTCTGCCTGAGAGTATTGACTTTGACGGACCGAGGTCGAAATTGTTGGACGACAAGAGAAAAAGAAAGAGGCGACAACGATGTCGAAACAACCGGAATGTGTCGGCGTCCACCTGGTGAACCGACCGACACCCATGAAATCCGGAAAGTTCGACGGGACGGGATCTCTGGAGTCGTTCCTCGCCCAGTTTGTAGTGTGTGCGAGACGCAATCGTTGGACGGCTGTGGACAGCGTCGACTTTTTGAGATGCGCGCTGGAAAAAGCCGCAACGCAGCTCCTATGAGACTTCGGAGCTCGTCAAGATGTTACGTATGAAGAGATGGTTGAGCGGTTACGGCAAAGGTATGGTGCAGAGGGCCAAGCAGAGACGTTCAGAGCCCAATTGTACTATCGTCGTCAACGCACCGAGGAGAATCTGAGCGATCTCTTGCACGAGATTCGCAGGCTTGTCGATCTTGCTTATCCGGTTCTCTCAAGCGAAGCGACGCAGATAATTGCTCGAGACGCATTCCGTGAGGCCATGCGGGATCGCGATCTGTCGCTTAAAGTTCGTGAAAGAGAACCGAAGACTCTCGGTGAAGCCTACCGTACGGCACTGCGTCTAGAAGCGTACCAGCGCACGACGGACACCGACACCCGAGGACGTCCGCCTAACCGAGTGAGGGCTACGCAAGAGGCAGACGTAAGTGCACAGATACAGTCTCAACTGGACCGATTCCTTGCAACGCAACACCAGGAACAGGACAAATGGCATCGCTCAATGGAAAGCCGCATCGATAGACACTTGCAGGATCTGAAGCGTGCTCACGCCTTGCCAAACGACGGACCGGGTTCGAACTCCCATCCAGGAGGAAGTCACGAAGGGACCGACAGGCGAATGGTTACCTGCTCCAACTGCGGCCGGGCCGGCCATATCGCCCGAAATTGTCGCCAGCCACGCCGCAGCAACGAGACAGCCGTCCCCAGGTCCGAAGAGCCAGAACCTGTTGCAAGAAATCACACCACGAGGCCAGGGCAGCCGAATCGCGCAAGTAACAACGCCATTTACATCAGAGGCTCGATCAACGGCCAGCCGCAGACCTGTTTAGTCGACACCGGGTCTGAGGTGAGCTTGGTACCTGCACATATTGTCATGGGGGTAGACTTACGCCCTTGTCACCGTGTGTTGATGGCTGCCAATGGGATCGAAATTCGTGTTTTATGAGAAACTACTGTTCCGATTAATGTCCGCAATGGGTTTGTGCTATCTACCGACTTTTTGGTCTCCGACCAGATCACCGAACCCATGTTAGGTATGGATTGGTTGAGACGGCATCGACTCAGGTTGAGTTTTGGGACTGGATTTTTGTACGTAGGTCGTAGACGTATCTCCTTGGTCCGGGGAATTGGTTCCGCGTGGTGTCGGCGCGTGATCTTCGCCGAACAGGTCATAGTGTCGCCCAAAAGCCCCCCAGCAGGACGTCTCCGTTAGAACTCTTTATTGGAGTTTATCTGCCGTTTCATCGGCCTGGATGACAGAAACTTGTGAGGTCCGACCAGGAGTTCATATTGCGCGGTTAGTGTTAGGGGATAAACAGAACGACGCCCAGATTCGAGTGATGAATCTAACGGAGGAAGCAGTAACGTTGGATAAGGATCAGCTGCTAGGAGGTTTACACCCAGTTGAAGTCGACAGGTTTGTTGAACAGGACAACAGGAAAGTTGGGACGGTGTTGCCATGTGAGACGTTGCTGGCCGACTTACCTGAAGAGGTACCACAAGAAATCAGAGAACGACTTTTGTTGAACGATTATCAAGACGTCTTTTCGGTGACGGAGGAAGATTTGGGACGTACCTCAATTAGTATGCATAAAATTTAAACAGGAGATGAACGGCCAATACGACGGCAACCTCTTCCTCACCGAACTGCCATTGACGAACATCTGAACAAGATGTTGGCAGAAGGAATTGTAGAACCAGCGATGAGCGAATGGGCCGCGAATGTGGTTCTAGCACGAAAAAAGGATGGCACGTTGAGATTTTTTATCGATTATCGGCAACTCAACGATAATAAAAAGAAGGATTCTTACCCACTCCCAAGAATCTACAAATGTCTAGACTCTCTCGCAGGCGGAGGCTGATTTAGTACTTTAGATTTGAGAAGCGGTTACCATCAGGTGGCTATGGATCCACGGGACGCTGACGAGACTGCTTTTGTCACGAGGAAAGGCATTTTTCGTTGGAAAGTAATGCCCTTCGGGCTCTGTAACGCCCCGGCCACTTTTCAGAGACTGATAGATAACGTTTTGTCGGGTCTGAATTTCGAAATCTGCTTGGTCTACCTCGACGACGTTATCATCTTTGGAAGCACACCGGAAAAACATCTAGACAGACTGGAGCAAGTGTTCCAGCGATTACGAGATGCCAACCTTAAGTTGAAGCCAAGCAAGTGCAAGTCGCTTCGTCGGACCGTAACGTTCTTGGGCCATGTTGTTACCCCGGATGGAGTTGCGGTTGATCCTTTCAAGATAAGAGACGTGGTCAAATGGCCTATTCCGGAAAGGCTAAGGGACGTACGTGCTTTTCTTTGTTTGTGTTCGTACTACCGGAGGGTCATACGCAATTTTTCGGTTTTAGCGGCACCGCTATTCGCACTTACTAAGAAGGGACGTGCTTTCACCTGGGACGACACTAGTCAGGATGCATTTGCTCGCCTAAAGGTTTTGTTGACTACTGTTCCGATTCTTGCGTTACCGACTGTTGAAGGTGTCTACTTGATAGACTGCGACGCCTGCGATGTGGGACTTGGTGCTGTTTTGTCGCAACGAATAGACGGAGAAGAGAGAGGGATTGGCTACGGTAGCCATCTGTTATCCAACGCCGAACGCAATTACTGCGTCACCCGGAAGGAGCTGTTAGCGGTCGTCTACTTTACGAAGTTATATCGGCAGTACTTGTTGGGGAGCAGTTTGTCTTGAGAACCGACCGTGCTGCTTTGCAGTGGTTGCAGCGCACTCCAGAACCTATTAGACAGCAGTCACGATGGCTGGAACATCTTGCAGAATTTAACTTCCAGATAGTCCAACGGTCGGGTCAGAGGCATGGGAACGCGGACGTTCTTTCTCGTAGGCCATGTCCTCAGTGTGGCCCTGGGGAGCGGAGTTTAGTAGCAGCTGTAACTACGATTGCTCAGGGTTTTTTGTTGAGCACGGAAGCTGAAACGCTGGAACGCTTGAAAAGGGCTCAGGCCGAAGCCCCTGATATCTCAAAGGTGCGTCCCTGGTTAGAGGATGGAGCGTTGGTTCCGGAGTTGGTGGACATCCTATTCGAGAGTGCGCGTGTGAAGACCTACTGGCATCAGCGGGAGGGGTTGTACTTGCGCGACGGCGTGATGTATCGGAAGAAACCGGACGGGTTAGAGCAACTACTACTGCCCAAGGCCCTTCGGGAGAAGTATCTGGGCCTTGCTCATACCGGAATGACTGGAGGTCATTTGGGCGTCCGAAGAACTAGATGGCAAGTTAGGCAACGAGCGTATTGGGTAGGATGGTCGGAGGAAGTGAAGAGATTTTGTCGATGTTGCTCGCAATGCAACCAATTTCATCGTGGAAACCCTCTGCGTCAAGGACCGTTGCAACCATTGCCATGTGGAGAGCCATGGGAGCGACTTGGTGTGGATTTGACTGGGCCCCATCCTCGAAGTAGGGGCGGGCATGTCTACATATTAACAGTCATGGACTATTTTACGAAGTTCGTCGAGGCGCTACCCATCGTGAACCAGGAAGCTTCGACCGTTGCTAAGGCCTTGGTGGAGAACGTCATTGTACGCTATGGAACCCCATTGCAAATTCTAACAGACCAAGGGACCAATTTTTATGGAAACTTGTTCCGTGAACTCTGCAATCTGTGGGGCATTGATAAGGTCAGAACTTCGAGTTACCATCCGAGCGGAAATGGACTAATTGAACGATTTCACAGGACCCTTAATGCCATGTTGGTGAAAACTATTTGTGACCATCAAAGGAACTGGGACGAGATGCTGCCTCTGACGCTTGCTGCCTATCGCTCCACTCTACATGAGACGACCGGTTTTACGCCTAACCGTTTGATGTTCGGTCGCGAACTGAGGACTCCTCTGGATCTCGTCTATGGAAGGCCGCCAGACTCAGACTCGGGCCCCGCTACTTACTCGAGCTACGTCGACGACCTAGCCAACAGGATGGAGTCCTCATATCGTATTGTACGCGAACGATTACGGGTGGCAGCGGAGGGGAGGAAGCAAACCTACGATATGCGCGTCCACCCGGTCCAATTTTCGATAGGGGATCGTGTTTGGTACTACACTCCGAGGCGTTTTCAAGGAAGGAGCCATAAGTGGCCACGAATGTACACTGGACCCTACGTCATCGCGGAGCAGTGCGGAACGGTGAACTTCCGCATTCGGAAAACGGCCAACTCTCGACCTCTCGTAGTACATGTGGATACGTTGCGTCCATGCTACGACGCGACGACTGCTGAGTTGGACGAAGCCGCGATTGTACCGACACCTGTAAACTGGACAGACAGCCGACAACCGAGGCGTTCTATATGACGGCCGTTCCGGTTCCAGTACGCTTCAGCGCGAAGTATTGGAGGAATTTTGCTGCCGCAAGATTCAAACTTGAGTCGAGATTGGACAGGAAAATTCTGCAACACTTGAAATTTTGCGACGATCGGAATTGGAATAGAAGGAGAACCATCACGAAGAAAATGTTGTGAAACTTCGTGTGAAAGGTGCAACAGGAGTGTTTTTAGTGAGACTCCGATGGAAGCTTAGTCTAAAAGGCGATAGTGAAGTAATTTGCTTTTAAAGAAATCAGGAAATGATATTCGTGGAAAAGCCTATGGAAGAATTTATATGAGACGATCAGAATTATCGGGTATTTCTTCGTCGGCTACTTGCGTGGAGCGGAAGTCCGAAGAAATTATCTGATCCACCTGTGATAATCGACTGTCCTGTCAAAGACACGAGGGGGCGCTTTAAAAGGATTCACTATCGAGAAAGTGCACACGAAAAAGCTATATTGAAAGGCCGCATGCAAGAAAGGGGAAAGAGATTATTCGATCGGACTGTACTGATCGTCCGTTGCGGCCCAGAAAACTAAAGTCTGTTTCTGAGCAGATCAAGGGCCTGTTGCGGCATGGATCAGCTTTGACGATCGGTATTAGCGTCGATTTTCCCACGGTCGAAGGAAGGAAGACTGGAGGAGAGCCGTCGCTTAGGTGGTCGACGATCAACTTTGGCGTCGATGTTTCTACGGTTGAAGGGAGGAGGAATAAAGAAAGGGGCGTGGCATTGATACGACGCACTAATCGACAATTACTAAATATGCAATCGACGGTTATTATGTCGCATTGTCGTAGTTGGACTGAGAGGCAAAGGTCTGTTGTTTGAATCATGGCTGGAAGACACACTCGCAGTTGTGAACTATGCCCGACCATTTTTATAGTCCAAGGCCCACTGACCCGCAGTGGGTCTTGGAGCGCCATCGAAGCTTGGTGCATCAAATTTACTGTCGTCGCGTCGAAGACACTGATGTGGCCTTGGATCGGGACTACGCTGGTCCTTCCTCTGCCCAGAGTTTTACGTGCGGCGATGCTGTCGTCGGTGTTTCGTGCGCTACGGGTTCTGCTGCAGATGATCCCTTGCCGATCGACGATCCTCTGGTCGGAATGACTGCCGGGCAAGTGGCGCCTCTTGTTCTGGACGGACGTAGACTGGCTCTGAGATCCAGCGAAAGACACTTCCGTGACGCCGTTAACCGACGCGCACCCCACTGCCCTCGGTGGTTGAGCGACGGAATTTATTGGGGATGTCGTCTCGACCCTGCACTTCTGCGGACGGGTTCCCACCCGCCTTCTTCCCATTCATCCATGGATGGCAACGCCGGAAGCCCTTCGGTCTCCCACTTCAGTGAACCACCTGCCAGCCCTGAGACTGACTCATCCTCTTTCGTCGCTGGAATGGATAGCGCGTCCGACCCTGGTGTGGAAATTGAAGCGATCACCGTATACTCTGACAGTGATGCCACCGAGTCGGATTAGTATTACCGACACTGAAATACCTGACGGTGTAAAGACTTATCATTATATCGACCCCAATTAGGGCAATTCATTTAATCTGATAAATGAGGCTTTAGTTTATTAGTTTATTTTGCTGAGTTGATTGGTCGCTTCAGTTCTTGTTTTGTGTTATATGGCTAATAAATAGGGTAGCATTGGATTGGTACTTTTGCGAACATTAAGGAAGTTGTTTGCGATTATCAGCTTAAAGACTTTTAGGCGTTTCGCATTTATTATGCTTCGTTATGTTAATTGCTATGCTTTGTTAATTGCTATGCTTTGTTATGTTAACTGTTACTGTTCACTTTCGTCTGTGATGACGTAGTTAGTAGTCTCCACTGCTGTACACTCCAAGGGATGTGGGAATCCCTATCATGCAGGGGAGGGCAGGGGAGGTGTTGAGAAATTGTCGCACTAGGTGACCCCCTCCCTTTCTAGTCGGTCTTGTTCCCACGGTCAGCGCTCCTCGGTTTCCCCGATCGTGCACCCTCCCACTCAAGCTTTGCTCCTTCCCCTCGCTTTTCTGTCGTCAGCTCTTTTCTCAATGCTCTCTCTTTCTTACGCTTTATCTGTTGGCACTGCTCTTGTTTGCTCTTTCCTCCCTCGCTTTCTGTCGTCAACCTGCTCTTCGCCTGTCGGCGATGCCTTTGTGTGGCCGTTTTTGGTGGGAATTTGCTCCCTGAAATCTTCGCCAGGTGTTCTCTTTCCCAAGGTCAAGGGCGGTTTCAGCGCTATAAAAGAGGGCCTGGTTTTAGTCGAAAGAGAGTCCGAGGAAGACCGTCAGATGGAGCAGTCGAAGCACGGCCTGATCGAGCCGAAGAGAATAGTCCGATCTCCGCCAGCCAAGGGAACAGTTCGAATAAGTCCGACACAGCGACACGGGGTCTGCCGGTCAACAGTAGGCTTCCTGAAAAAGAACGGCAGTGGGGTTGTGAGGAGGTGGCCACTCGTTCGTTGAGAGGACGACCGACCAGGGCGAGATTTGGCGTCTGTTAAGAAATAACGGAAATATTGCGGAATTGTTGTGGTTAAGTCCTCTGCCGGACCGGAGAGGCCGAAATTCGCGCGTGACATCCTTGTAGTAGAGACACCCAGATTTCGTCACATACATACGGGTCCCTTAAATTCATGTAGGGTGAACGACGCTGTGAGCGTCCATGCCATCTGTCAGCTGTCGACGAGAATCCGTTGGTTGGTTCAACGCTTGTGCGTATAGTGTGAGCTGCTTTGCTAATTGTTCAAACAGCCCCGGTTTAGGGGCGGCACATGTCAAGGGGCGGCAGAAGTTGGTTTTGAAAAAATGTAAAAAGTGGCAACAAACCACTGACTAGAAGCCACGAGTGGCGCAAGTGCACTGTGCTAGTACAGACTCTACAGAGTGATATCATCAGACCTTTGGACTGAACGCACATTGCACATGTTGTGAACTTATAGTTTTAACTTGTAGCCTACTAGTAGAGTCTAAGGAAGAAATGTTTATTCATTGTGTTATACTGTTACTAAAATTTAAACTGATACAGGCTAATATCTTTTATTTATTGTCATTTTTTTCATAAACACAGACTGGTATTGCTTGTTTCTCATCCTCATATAACGTCAGAGACGCTCTCTGTGCAATAGCTTACATGATGTCAAATGACTTAACATCATAGGCCAGCGCAGAGAGCGTCTCTGAGTAGGTTCTTGAATAGCCGCTATTTTTAGTTTCAGTTTCAGTTTTATATATATATATATAGAATATATAAATATAAAATATCAGTGGATGGGCCGTTGTGAGGGGTTGTGGTGCTGCCATGGGGCTGTGGAACGTGATTGCTTGTGGATTCATTGTCTGGATCGTCAGATTCTGTCATGACCACCAGACACTCATACGTCAACATCTACGTAGTACGTGTCACGTGTTACGTGTTACGTGTAGACGTGGGTGTGAGTGAGTGAGTGAGTGTCTGTGCTCATGTCAGGTCAGTTGTTCAGCCATCAGCTGATTTGTCTTTTCATGTGACTGCTGCTGCTGCAGCTGGAGTCACGTGGGGCAGTAGTGAAGAACTGACTCAGTCACTCGATGATGATTATGGACAGAATGAACGACACACGCAGCAAGCAGCAGGAATAGACCGCACATGCCGAGAATAAGAAAGGAAGGACGGAGCAAAAGCAGGGCTTATATATAGGGAAATAAACTGGAATAGATCGTTGCAGATTCAGACAGAATCCAACAGAGCCGAGCGCAACCGAGCGCAGCCGATCAAAGACTCCATGGCAAACCTGATCCGAGCAGAGTCCGTTGCTTACCGTTTTGGCGAATGATGGAGGCGATGATGTACGCTTTCTCTTCTTGATCTGCTTCTCCACTTCCAGTTGCATTCGAGCCATCGGCTGAGCCTACAGACAGACATACAGATAGACAGACAGACAGACAGACACACACAGACACACACACAAGAGCACATACATACTTAGTAATTACTTATATGTACATGCATCTATACGTCATAAATGCAAACTGCTCGTCATGAGCAGTTAGGCTACATACGGACATGTTTTACATTCATACATAATGTAAACGCGTCGATTGGCTGCCCACATAAAACCAGTAATGAGAGAAACGGATATATAGACAGAGACAGCGTAAAGCAGACAGACAGAGACAGAGAGCGCGGTGGGGTGGGGTGAAGCGTGCATCTGAAGATACATAGAAGAACAGCATGGTCAGTCAGCATGCGTACATGCATGCATACATACATACATACATAGACCTACATACATACATACATACGCACATACATACATACGCACATACATACATATAAACATACATACATACATACATACATGCATACATACATACATACGCACATGCACATAATGCCATGCATAGATACAAGCATACATGTACACACACTATACATGCATGCTCACTTACTTGGAATACGTGCACGCATACTCCTACATAGTGTTATAGAAAGTGCCTTCTAGCTTATGTTAAATAATAGGGAACGTATACAGATCTATATTTTACTGCTTCCGTGCTTCAGTGTTCGTGTTTCATATATCTAAGTAAGGCATATTAAATATGTCTACCCATATGATAGCATTGTAGGACTGACTGACCGACCGACCGACCGACCGACCGACTGACCGACCGACTGACTGGCTGACTTCCAGAGCAACAACAAATCTAACGATGCCAGTCTTATCAGCGTGTTTGCCACACTGAGTTATTGCAAGAGCAGACATTGTCGAAGTATACATGAGCGGAAGTCGCTGGATAAGTCAGACACGAATGGTGTATGCACGCATGGATGGTTGGCCGATGTATAAGAGGTTGAACAGAAGCGGATTAACAACTGAGAATTACGCAGAAATGAAAGCAATCGGACGAACCCAAATGACGTCTACTCATGTTCTTACACGACAACCAAACATCCCAGAATTAGTCATTCAGATGGCGTGCCTCCTCAACAATCTACGGGGCGCCAGAGTTCACGATTTATCACTGAACGCCCGGCTAAGAAGAGATCATCATTGGTTACTGCCTTAAAAGCGATTATGCTTTTTAGCAAATTCTGTCTCGTGTAAGTGTGCCTAAAATGCTCTTGGTGCAAAGTAAAAGAAACTAATGAAGGAAAAGGTATTAGGGTGCCCATAGAATGCCTTTGAAATGGACGTTAATTGATGGACTGATATTGCTTCCTGATGCTAGACACATTTCCTGAAGCCATGAATTCCTATCTGCTGCGTCGAGTCAATGATTCAAACGATACACTCTCGCACGTGTGCAAATGGCATGTTGATCTGTTTCTCGGTTAGCCATGATAAAAGCCGTCTGTTAATGTCGATGGCGAATGCTCTGCGGATATTTATCAGACGATCAAAGGAAACTCGATCGATGGCGCCCTTACCATCGCCAAAGCCAGCTGAGCTTCTTGCTGCAAAGCCATCTGTTGTCTTTTGAAGTTGTCTCCGTCGCATTCCGAAGTTCCCTAGAAACAAAAAACAACATGCAACTTTCACTCGGTTGGTCTCCAGCAGTTGCCCAACTACAGACAGACGATCATCATAACAACATTCAAAACGTTCGGCACCTTAATTCCTACGGACTCGCGTGGATTTTCCAAGTGACATTGCGAGACTCTGAAACGCTTTGATTGGACGAGTCCTTGTTTTATCTGATTGAATTTAACTTCATCTTTAGCTGATGTTTAGGTACACAAAAGGCAAAATAGTTTGCAGTGTTCACATACATTGACTGGACATATGGCGCGACTGCCGAGTGGTTAGAACGGTCGGCCTCTAACACGAAGAATACAGGTTCGACTGACCACGTCCACCTTTCATAGACTGCCGTCACGGTTCATTGCTTCACATTTCTTTCCTAGTTCTTTAAATCTGTAAATGGCTCATTATTCGCATAATTAATTATTTTATAATCCTAATTAGTTCTAATATTTATTAATTCATTAAGCGCCTAATGACCAGACATCAATCGATGGCGATGAGAAATTGTGAATAAAGAACTTGCTCACGATCTCTACACAATGGCGGTCGCAGAGGAGATTTCATTTAAACCCATTCTTCAGATTTCATTTAAACCCGTTCCTCAGACTTCATTTAAACCCGTTCTTCAGACAACATTTAAACACGTTCTTGAAATTTTATTAAAACCCGTTCTTTAGACTTAATTTAAACCCGTTCTTCAAACTTCATTTAAACCCGTTCTTCAGATATCATATAAACCTGTTCTTTAGACTTCATTTAAACCCGTTCTTCAGACAACATTTAAACCTGTTCCTTAGACTTCATTTAAACCCGTTCTTCAAACTTTATTTAAACCTGTTCTTTAGATTTAATTTAAACCCGTTCTTCAGACTTCATTTAAATTCGTTCTTCAGATTTCATTGAAACCCGTTCTTAAGACTTCATTTAAACTCGTTCTTCAGACTTCATTGAAACCTGTTCTTTAGACTTCATTTAAACATGTTCTGTAGACTTCAATTAAATCCGTTCTTCAGACTTCATTTAAACCCGTTCTTTAGACTTCATTTAAACCCGTTCTTCAGACTTCATTTAAACCCGTTCTCTCAATGTTATACGGCTACCATATTGACTGCAGTGTCTCCCACATTGCTCTCCTCCATTAGAGTTAGTTCTTTCCCCGCCTCCTTACTTACTTAATCGTCTCAAGGCAGTACTGATATCTTACAGTATATTATACGGACAACTGCCATTACTGATCTACCGCTGCATTCCATACATGTGATTGCGACGGGCGCGGATGGTTGGAGATAAGCCCCAGCTGAGAGTGGAATGGGAAGTGGGTTGGGGTGATATGGGGTGAATGTTGGGGTGGGGGCCGCTGCAGACGGTCGGATCCAGAACGAAGGCAATTAAGGGAGATTGCGCTTTTATCGCCAATACAATTTTACGACCATTTTTAAGCAGAGAGACGACTCATTTCATTCCTATATATAAGAGACCGTTTGAATGTCTTTTCATAATGATCTCGTCTTCTTGTAGTCTGGAATTTTCCCTGTTAATCCACTGCATTTTCCACAAAAAATTTTCTCCCTTTTCCTTTCCCGGTATATGGATATCCCTGAAGGATTTGAGCCAATCCGTCAGAATAAGCCTCAAACATCTGGACCTTCACTCTCTTGGAATGGCAGCCATGATCCGTCCCTTGTGTGCCTACGTCCGTGATGAAGATGTCTTCACGACAGAACTGCAGTGGAAAATCTCTCTGAGGAGCACTCACCGACAGCCACCGATCATAATATCTTCAAAAGCGAACTCGAATGAAGGACATTTGACATTGGCTTTAGTAAATTCACTCTGTCTGTGGCACTCAGTGTCTGTGTCTGTCAGTGTCTGTCAGTGTCTGTCTGTGTCTGTCGGTGGATGTCTGTGTCTCTCTGTGTCTATTTGTGTCTATTTGTGCATGTTTGTCTGTCTGCGTCTGTCTGTTTCTGTGTCTGTCTGTGGCTGTGTCTGTGTCTGTTTGTGTCTGTCTATGTCTGTCGGTGTCTCTCTGTGTCTGTGTGTCTGTCTGTGTACGTGCCTAAGCGTGGGCTTGTTCCGACATCGTAGCAAAACAAGTTGCCCTAATTACTGTCTACCTGCTGCGTGTGCGTGTGTGTGTGTGTGACTGTGTGTGTGACTGTGTGTGTGACTGTGTGTGTGACTGTGTGTGTAACTGTGTGTGTGACTGTGTGTGTGACTGTGTGTGTGACTGTGTGTGTGACTGTGTGTGTGACTGTGTGTGTGACTGTGTGTGTGACTGTGTGTGTGTGTCGACGTGTATCCGCGTCTGTCGGTTTGTTCATTTGTGTGTTCTGTTCCTTCCAGTGGGTCAACGAATCATCTTGTCAGCAAGTCATCTTATCTATGCAACTTCTTGCTTGTATATATGCCTGACTGATTGCGTGTCTGTTTAGCTATCGATCGTCTGTCTGTATGTATTTTTGTCGTGTTTCTCTGTTTGTTCTCGAAATATATAAAATGAGCACAGCTGCTGTCCAACGGAATTGAGGCACGACAGGTTGGCCATGGAGTATGATCAAGATGGAGCAAGAGGAGACGTTTTCATTATTTGCGGAAGCCTTCGGGATCACGCGCGAAGAGAATGACGACATAAGACTGGAAACCTAACCTCAGATGCAATAACCCCGTGGCCACCAAATTCGACCTCTCTTTGTTGGAAGCTGCAAGGTGACCATCAACAATAAGCGTAAACGTACATGGGTTATACATGTAGAAGACGTACATTCGTATACAAGATATATATATACATACATATATAATATATACATATATATATATATATCATACAGATCTATTATACAGATAATATGAAAGCAAAGAATTAATTGACAGCTGAAATTGACAGCGAATTCTAAAGCTATCAGTGACCCAGAAATCCCGAGAGTCTAAGTGTGTGTGTGTGTGTGTGAGTCTCTTTGTGTGTGTGTGTGTGTGTGTGTGAGTCTCTTTGTGTGTGTGTGTGTCTGTGTGTGTGTCTGCGTGTGTCTGTGTGTGTGTGAGTCTCTTTGTGTGTGTGTGAGTCTCTTTGTGTGTGTGTGTGTGTGTCTGTGTGTGTGTCTGTGTGTGTGTGAGTCTCTTTGTGTGTGTGTGTCTGTGTGTGTGTGTGTCTGTGTGTGTCTGTGTGTGAGTCTCTTTGTGTGTGTGTGTCTGTGTGTGTGTGTGTCTGTGTGTGTTTGTGAGTCTCTTTGTGTGTGTGTGTGTGAGTCTCTTTGTGTGTGTGTGTGAGTCTCTTTGTGTGTGTGTGTGAGTCTCTTTGTGTGTGTGTGTGAGTCTCTTTGTGTGTGTGTCTGTGTGTGCGTCTGTGTGTAACTGTGTGTGTGTCTGTGTGTGTCTGTGTGTGTGAGTCTCTTTGTGTGTGTGTGTGTCTGTGTGTGTGTGTGTGTGTGTCTGTGTGTGTCTGTGTGTGCCTGTGTGTGTCTGTGTGTGTGTGTGAGTCTCTTTGTGTGTGTGTGTGTATGAGTCTCTTTGTGTGTGTGTGTGTGAGTCTCTTTGTGTGTGTGTCTGTGTGTGTCTGTGTGTGTGAGTCTCTTTGTGTGTGTGTGTGTGTGTGTGTGAGTCTCTTTGTGTGTGTGTGTGAGTCTCTTTGTGTTTGTGTGTGTGTGTGTGAGTCTCTTTGTGTGTGTGTGTGTGAGTCTCTTTGTGTGTGTGTGTGTGTGTGTGTGTGTGTGTATGTGTGTGTGTGTGTGTTGGGGTCGAGTGCAGTATCATTTCAATGAGGGGTTAGCATTCTAAACGACGACGACGGTGACGACGACGACGATGACAACGATGACAATGTCGATGGCGATGACGATGACGACGATGATGACAATGACGACGACGACGACGACGACGACGACGACGACGACGACGACGACGACGACGACGGCGACGACGACGACGACGACGATGACGATGATGATGATGATGATGATGATGATGATGATGATGATGATGATGATGATGATGATGATGGTGATGATGATGATGATGATGGTGATGACGATGATAATAATAATTATTATTATTATTTCATTCGCTCAAAAATAACATTAAATAATTCAAAGAATATTCTGCATATTAATCTGAAATAAATTGCACATTGTCCGCCGGTAGTCAGAAAATAAAATCTAACCGCATCTAAATTGCAGTTGAAACATTTCAGGAATCAGCAAACAAGATATTCAACTGAATAGACACGAGACAATCAAATTTACACAGGCCTACGTGTTGAATCGTGCATCAGATGAAATTAAGTAGGAAGACCCCGTTCTCTGTAGACGCCCCTCTGTAAGCTGCAAACGCGATTCCAAAGCGATAGATGGGTCCAAACAGACATAAATTTGGTTTTCTTATTCATGCAGCTGACTATGCGATCGTAAATAATAGGCATTTGATGCAATTTAAGTGGAATGCTTATCGGGGTAGGCAGGTAGGCCTACAATTGGTAGGACGAGGGTAGGCCTATAATTATAAGAGGGGGCGGGGATGACAACTCGGATGATTATATCAACCACCCTTTTCAAGATTTTGAAATTGAAATTGAGAGTTTGAATCGGACGGCAGTTTGATAAAATACTCTGGAAAGAGAAAGACAAAGACAAAGACAAAAAGAAAGAGAAAGAGAAAGAGACTGCTTTTAATAAACAGATAATCAATGACATAAGTGAAACTGGTGACGGAGAGACCAGACAAAAAAGCGACGACGAACACACTGGCGAGTAGATGCTAACAGTGGATATGATGATTGAGTAAAAGGCGCTGAAGTTAAAGCTGAAGCGCTCGTGAATAAGATGGTGTTCTGCGCTGAGCTTCAGTAAGCAACTGCTTATTCTATGTGAGAAATGCTAAGTACGTGAGTTAGTTCAGATTCCGTTGAATGTCATGGTGGAAAGACGTTCTGTAGCAGATTGAAAATCCTAATGGAATGTAGGCAATTACAGAAAAAATCCCTGAAGGTCATTGGAGTATTAAGTTGATTTACATCACATAGGTCCACTTGCCAAACTTTTCAGTGAATTTTCACGTAGACTGTAGTGACTTCTGTATTGTAGTGAAGTCAAGACGACGGCTTTGGCTGGAGAAGGTTTGCTTTTCTTTCAAGAAGAGAGAGTAACCTAATTTAATGGAAGCAAAACAGAGTTCTGACATGGTACGTTTTTGAGAAGAATCATATACCGCTTCATTCGATTAGAATGGATCAGGCTATAGTAGATTAAGTTGCCTCCACTCATGCCATGTGAATTAAGTCGCATGAGATTGCAAATTAGTCATCCTTACTCATCGAAGACAATTTGAGTCAATTCCATTCCCAAGGGAAGCGCTTGTCTTTTGCTTATTCATGCTGTTCCCTCTTCGCCGCCGTTTCTCTTTCTTGTCTTTCCTCGTAACTCAACTACCTCTCTCTTTGCATTTTATCCTCAGCTCGCCCTTCGCCTCATACTCCCTTTCCT